>JAVJIF010025919.1:0-72763 GCA_038442645.1 Agave tequilana
AACTCAGCAAACGGGTTGCACCGTGAAGGCTGACTACATACCCCCGCCCAAGGGATCACGCCATACATAGTTCATCAAAATGACCTTATTGTCTCAATGCACTTGAGAGATACAGAGTAATTTATCGCAGTGATTGAACTTAACCCCTGTAACCACCTTAGTAAGCATATCTGCGTTATTGTGCTTAGTCCGGGCATGATAGACTTGTTTTTTTTTTGTCAAATAGTTAACGCTAATGCTATCACAATGGATTTTCAAGAAACCCTGTTTGATCTCCAAGTCATCCAATAGCCCTTGAAGTCAAATTGCCTCATTTATAGCCTCTGACAATGCCATAAACTCGGCCTCTATTGTGTGGATAATGTCACAATAGACTGTAAAGTAGAGCACCAACTTTCTGATGCCTGAGACAACGTGAACACATATCCCATTGTTGACCAACGCTTGTCAAGATCTCTAACGCAGCGGAGTCAATGTACCCATACATAGTTGCTTGCTTATTGTATTCCTCTCAACCACTAATCCAATATCTACAGTACCCTTGATGTACCATAGCTTCCACTTCACGGCGTCCCCTTGTTCTTTTTCAGGATCATGCATGTATCTACTCAACATGCCTACGGTCTGTGACAAATCTGACATTGTACACACCATTACATACATCAAACTACCTATTGCGCTAGCATACGGTACATGAAACATTTACTTATGCTCTTCTATTAACTTTGGAGAAATTGTTGCTGCAAGATTGAAGTGAGGAGCCAATGGTGTACTGACAGACCTTGTATCACTCTAGATATTAAACTTCTGTAGTATCTTTTGTAAATACCCCTTTTGAGTCAAACATGTAGGATTGTTGAGATAAGGACTAATTGCGGAATTATCTCTTGTAGGCAACTATAGATCTGAAATAACTCAAGTCAACACAAATCTAAAACTAGAAGGATTAGCGTTAAGTAAATAAACAAAATAAATAACTTGCATGTAAAGGAAAACAAATCTCAGAAATTGATAAACGCAAACAAAGAGATTTATCCTGGTTCGGTCCTTGTGCCTACATCCAGTCCCCAAGCCACCCGCTTGAGATTTTCCTTTAACCTTGATCTTGCCACCCAAATCAATACAACATGTACACCACTTGTCGAATCCCCTTCGCCAAATGTGTACACCTTCTCTTCCACCAAGAGAACACCTTTTACCTTTGTACAACTGCCTCTACAACCAAGAAGCCTCCCGTGTACAATGGTCACCTTGTACAACTTGCCTCTTCAACCAAGAAGCCTCCCGTGTACAATGAACACTTTGAGAATTATAACTCTTTTCCTATAGCCTTGATACTGAATGTGTATGTGGACAAGGTACAGTATAGGAAACAAAAACTTCAGAGAATCTTCACAATGAAAATGTCTTTTGGTGAAGAACTGAAGTGGGAAAAACAGTTTTCAGGTTTGCAGATTTTTGGCTTTGGAAAACTGAAAAATCTCTTGGTTTTTGGCCTTTGGACTAACTACCCCTTATATAGCTGAAGACTAGGGTAAGTTAGGGTAGTTACAGGTGCATTTTGAATCAAAGGAACGTTGAAAACAGTTGCACAAAAGACCAACAGTCAGAAACTGTCCAACAGTCAGAACAGCCTATTAGTCGACTTGCTTTTTAAGTTAGTCGACTAACCTAGGCAAAATTCCTCCTATTAGTCGACTATGTTTGGGCATTAGTCGACTATGTCATGAAACGTTGGATTGACAGTTTCAGAATAACTGATTCAAGTCGACTGCAACTATCAATTAGTCGACTTGACCAGGGATTAGTCGACTAGGGGACTTGGATTAGTCGACTAAGTCTGAAGCTAGAGAACAAACAGAGAGTTGGGTCTGTTTTTGACACAGTATTAGTCGACTTGGGTTTAGATTAAGTCGACTATACATATGATTAGTCGACTATGTTGGAATGTAAGTCGACTAACACTATATGATTTGTGTGTGCATGTCAAGGCTTTTTACATGCTACTTCATATTTACAATCCACATCATATCAACTCTCTTTGGCACATCTTGATCATGTAGGACTCTTGATTTGTCATGTGTTAGAGCTCCAAAAGAATTGATCTTCACACACGTCTTCATCGAAATAGGTTCCAACATTCTCCCCCTTTTTGATGACGACGCTTTGTGTGCACAAGTCCTCCCCCTGCAGAAAATATGTTATCTTTTCCTCCCCCTGCAGAAATGGGTTATAACAGATAGAGAAATATTTTGTTCTCCCCCTGCAACAAATATATTAGTACATATATACATAGTTGATATTTATCAAATTTTTTATATGGTACCTGCAAGATAAACGTTAGTTGGTACCAAATATAAAAGATCATATCTAACCTTTAGGACTCCAAATCCATTTAGAATTTGGTTTCCACCTGTTAGTATATACATAATTGCAAGAATCACATATATCATGCATATATGAAGCAATATATGTATTTTTATCATAAACATTTAAGTTCTTAGGAATCCATATAAACTTATTTTTCTTAGGCTTTCTTTTACAAAAGAACTATATGGATTACTATAACATGAAGATTTTGCAAAAAATCCAATACCATGATTATCATGTGACAATTTCTGAAAAGATAATAAAGCATTCAAATTTTCTTTTCCTTTATTAAACTTAGTCACATTTTGCAAAAGATCTTCATATTTATTTTTGAAAACTAACATGTCTTTATCCAATATAGAAATCCTATCATTCAAAGACTTAGTTTCCTTTTTCAGAAAAATGTTCTCTTTTATAAATTTCTCATTTTCAATTTTCAAAGATGATATGACTTTTTCAAACTCATCTTGTTATTGAGAATTTATAGATGAACATTGTAATGCATAACATGAATTTTCCTTTAAAAGTTTCTCATTTTCTTTTGACAAAACTTTGTTTTTCAATTTTTCATTTTTCAGATCAAGAAATAATTCATGGAATGCATCAGAGAGTTCAGAATATGGTACCTCATCATCTTCAAGTGCCATGTAACATAGGTTGACACGTTCAGTGGATTCTTCTTCATCAGATGAAGATGAATCACTGTATTCTGATGATGCTTCGTAGTTCTTCTTCTTTCTGAACTTCTTACTCTTGTACTTATCTTTCTTCTTAAGCAAAGGATAATCCATCTTCATATGACCTGGTTTATCACAATTAAGCATTTGAATTTACCTTACTTTAGAAATTTCCTGAATTTCTTTGAGAGCATTGCCATCTTCTCTTCGTCATCATTGTCCGTATCGGAAGATGCATGGAAGGCAAGTTCTTTTTTCTTTGAACGGTGTTGTCGTTCGTCCTTCTTCCTTTCTTCTAATTGCACTTCATATGCCATTAGATTACCGATTAGGTTTTCTAATGTCATAGTTGAGAGATCATTCGCCTCTTCAATAGCGATTGTCTTCTTCTCCCATTCTGGTGTGAGTGCACGAAGGATCTTTCGAACTCTTTCAACTTGGGTGTAGTTCTTTCCAAGGGATGCTAATGTATTGGTGATGTCGGTGAATCTTGTAACCATCTCGGATATGGTTTCATTCTCCTCCATTTTGAATAACTCAAACCTGTGGACAAGAACATATATTTTAGATTCCTTAACTTTATTAGTGCCTTCGTGTGTTACCTGAAGAGTATGCCATATTTGATGTGCAGAAGTTGCTGTTGAAACACGGTTGAACTCTTCTTTGGTTAGGGCACAGAATAGAGCATTCATCGCTTTGGCGTCAAGGTTCGTGTTCTTCTTTGATCTTCACTCCAAGCGTTGTAGTTGGTTGTGGGCTTGGTGTATGATGCTTCTACGATGTTCCAAAGGTCGTAGTTGAGTGACTGCAAGTATATCTTCATTCTACACTTCTAATAGTTGTAGTTGGTTCCGTCAAATAGCGGTGGACGTTGTGTAGAATGTCCTTCTTTGAATTGGGATGAGGGAAACTCCGTTGCCATCTTTGTTGTTAACTTGTACCCGCTCTGATACCAATTGTTAGATCAGAGCGTATACGCCGATTCAGGGTATGAAATGTGAGGCCGGCTCTGATACCAATTGTAGGATCGTTGAGATAAAGACTAATTGCGGAATTATCTCTTGTAGGCAACTATAGATCTGAAATAACTCAAGTTAACACAAATCTAAAACTAGAAGGATTAGCGTTAAGTAAATAAACAAAATAAATAACTTGCATGTAAAGGAAAACAAATCTCAGAAATTGACAAACGCAAACAAAGAGATTTATCCTGGTTCGGTCCTTGTGACCTACATCCAGTCCCCAAGCCACCCGCTTGAGATTTTCCTTTAACCTTGATCTTGCCACCCAAAATCAATACAACATGTACACCACTTGTCGAATCCCCTTCGCCAAATGTGTACACCTTCTCTTCCACCAAGAGAACACCTTTTACCTTTGTACAACTGCCTCTACAACCAAGAAGCCTCCCGTGTACAATGGTCACCTTGTACAACTTGCTTCTTCAACCAAGAAGCCTCCCGTATACAATGAACACTTTGAGAATTACAACTCTTTTCCTATAGCCTTGATACTGAATGTGTATGTTGACAAGGTACAGTATAGGAAACAAAAACTTCAGAGAATCTTCACAATGAAAATGTCTTTTGGTGAAGAACTGAAGTGGGAAAAACAGTTTTCAGGTTTGCAGATTTTTGGCTTTGGAAAACTGATAAAATCTCTTGGTTTTTGGCCTTTGGACTAACTACCCTTATATAGCTGAAGACTAGGGTAAGTTAGGGTAGTTACAGGTGCATTTTGAATCAAAGGAACGTTGAAAATAGTTGCACAAAAGACCAACAGTCAGAAACTGTCCAACAGTCAGAACAGCCTATCAGTCGACTTGCTTTTTAAGTTAGTCGACTAACCTAGGCAAAATTCCTTCTATTAGTCGACTATGTTTGGGCATTAGTCGACTATGTCATGAAACGTTGGATTGACAGTTTCAGAATAACTGATTCAAGTCGATTGCAACTATCAATTAGTCGACTTGACCAGGGATTAGTCGACTAGGGGACTTGGATTAGTCGACTAAGTCTGAAGCCAGAGAACAAACAGAGAGTTGGGTCTGTTTTTGACACAGTATTAGTCGACTTGGGTTTGGATTAAGTCGACTATACATATGATTAGTCGACTATGTTGGAATGTTAGTCGACTAACAAGATATGATTTGTGTGTGCATGTCAAGGCTTTTTACATGCTACTTCATATTTACAATCCACATCATATCAACTCTCTTTGGCACATCTTGATCATGTAGGACTCTTGATTCGTCATGTGTTAGAGCTCCAAAAGAATTGATCTTCACAAACGTCTTCATCGAAATAGGTTCCAACAAAACAAATCTTTTCGCTTTTTCTATATCTGTCAATCTCCTTGCCAAGTACCCTCTTATCTTCTCCCAAGTCCTTTATCTTGAACTCAAATGACAACTATCTCTTCAACTTGTTATCTGCCGATCTACTCTTCGAAGTTATAAGCATATCATCTACAAACAACAGTAAGTAGATATATTCTCTATCAAATAGCCTATTAAAATAAACACATGGGTCATACGGACTTCGTGTGTGTCTTTTGCCATGCATAAACTTATCAAATTGCTTGTACCACTACCTTGTTGATTATTTTAATTCATATAGTGATTTCTTAAGTTTGTAAACTAATTTTTCATGTCCTGCTACTTTGAATCCTACTGACTGGGTCATATAGATCATCAGATCGCCATGGAGAAAATTGATCTTCACATTGAACTGATTCGGCTCCAAATCATGTTGTGCTATCAATGCCAATAAAATCCGAATTGAAGAATGCTTCACATCAGGTGAGAATACCTTATTGTAATTGATGCCTTCCTTCTGAGCATAGCCCTTATCTACAATTTGGCCTTTTCGAGAATAGTTTCGCCATCTTGAGATCTACGTTTCTTTACAAATACCCACTTACAGCCAATGGTCTTCTTCCCTTTGGGTATATCTGACAGTTCTCAAGTATCTTTCTTATAAAGAGACTTCATCTCTTCCAATATGGCATTCTTTTACATCTCTGACTCTGAGCTAATTTCACCCTCTCTATATGTGGATGAAATAGTCTTCTCAATGATTGACAGAGCATATGCTATAATCATATCTGAAGTGAGCCATGCAAGTTTAAGTGGATTTCTTCTGGTTCTCCTAGTTGCAATAGATTCTTGAACTAAACCATTCGCAGTCCTTAATTCTTAACATCTTCAATATCCTCATCGGCTACAATCTCCATCATGTGTCAGCTCATATGAAACTCAAATGATACTGAATAATGGAGCATAGGATGGTGCATAGGATGGCTAAGAGGTTAGCTTCCATAACATCTCCCTTTTTATTGTTTTCAAATCTATTTCGACTATTATTACCATAGGTATATTGTATATATTGAATAATGTCATTATTACTCATCCCTATACTGTGTATATGAATCAAATATATTTGGTATGAGAGATAGTAGCGTAAAGATGTAGGGTATGACTTATGTATTAATCTGTGTCGTAGATGTTCAAGCACTTTGATGATGGATAGAAGGCTTCTACCTATAAATGTAGAAACCCCCTAATATAAAACCACGCACACAAAAAAAATGATTTGGGTTCTTTTTTCTGAATCCAAATCTGACAATAAATTTATGCATTCGGATCGGGTTAGCGGGTACCACTCACAACCCTACTCACATCCCTTACACCTCTTTCTAAAATCTCGTGCACCTACACCCTGACACTTCAAGTCAAACGAGGCTTAAAGGAAAGGTCGTTTCTCATTTTTGTCCATTTGCCTTTTTTATCTTTATTTGTGATGACACCTCGTTCGATGTGCGTTGTTGTGAATAGCTTCTTAGTTCTCACATAACCTTTTTCTTCTATAAAGGCCTATTCTTGCTCATGTCCACCTTACCTATTTAATCACTTCTTTTAGTAATGCTTTATTTCCTGGCTTAGAATGGTTATCATATGTTATTCTCCTCTTCCTTCATATGTTTCTTCCACCAACATAAAGGAGATGTCCAACTTCACAATGGTCAGGGAGAAACCAGTATTTGTTGGTGAGTCGGTGAGATCAATTACGAGAAAAGTATCAGGTATATATATTTACCAATCTCTTGCACATTGTACACATGTAAATTTTTTCTATTAGATTTGAGTGCACATACTCTACCAAGTAAGTTCATTTACATCTCAAAGAAATATTCTTACAAACTTTGACTTCACCACCATATATCCTCTTTTCTTTTTTTCTTTTTTCTTTTCCTTTTTTGTGATGAACACATGCCTTAGCGGGGTCTTGAACATAGGACCCCCCTTTTTCAGCCCACCTTTTTACACTGAGCCAGGTCTCAGTGGCACCATATCCCATTTAGTAACTTGTAACCAATTGTATACACAAATGAACTCCATGGCTCTACACATTTTAATTTCCTATAAACCGAAATAGCTGTAAGAAAATGTAACTCCACTTCTTACTATTTATGTATTAATGTAAAGGAATTTATTTTGACATCTGGCATTGTTAAGTTGCATAAATAGAGATATATACATATATATATAGATACTATGTCCATGGGAATTTTTAAGTGAATGGTGTATTCAATCTTAACAAGAGACAAGATATAAATTTTTTATTCACAGTCCTTTCCCCCTTAATTAAATCACTTTGATCTTATTTTTTCACTTTGAGTAATACGGTCGCACGTGTTAACAATAATCGTTGATGATTTCAAAAAGATAATATTGAGAGGAACTTTCTTGTTGCTAATTATGCAGATCTCTTGAAAGATTATCCAAACAATAACTTGGTATGTTTAAATTTTTTCCTCAGATTGGCCCCATAACCCTTGGCAGTGCCTATGAGCAGGAGTTCTCGACGATCTCTGGGTGGTCACATCCATACGCTCTCTCCAAATCGAAAATATTGCGAAGGATGTGATGGATACTCTTTGTGGGAGGTCATGAATCTTTGATGACTGCAGCTCCTCTCTCCATGCCAATGTGTTCTTCTCACCATCTGAATTTCATGCAAGCATTTCACATTGGCAAGCAAGTAAACATGAGGTTTTCTTTGGGGTGCTTCAATATGTGGTCAAGAAACATAATTCTTGGGCAGCTGGTAAGTTTTCAATGAATGTTGATCAATCGAGGGGCCAAGGGCTTTTAACATTGAGGTTGAGCCTTTTAGATTGTGCATGAGTGAAGATTGGAAGCTTGTGAATGTTAAAAGTTTTGGAATTAGAGAGTTGTAGGAGTTGGAGAAAATATAACAATGAAAGTGTAATTAGTTTTTTGTGTTTGATTATTGATTGTATTACTACCCTTCCACTATGAAAGGAGAGCATAATCCTTGATCTGTAGAATTTAAAAACTCCTTTACAGGCAAAGAAATTACTGGTACTACACCGTTGAGTAAAAAGTCTGTGTGATCTAAGTGTAGTCCCACATCAAATAATTGAGTAAAAAAATAAAGTTCATAACAGAAACTTGGGTCTTTGCCTATCAATTTAAGATTTTAGGTCTAGATATAAGTCTCAATTTATGTTGTGCCTTCACCTTTTTGTCTCCCCAGTGAGCCTATTTGTCACACCATACAAAATACACTCTGACGTAGTTGAGTGCTAGATGGGTGCAAGGTACTAGTACTGATCTAGCATCAGTCTTGAAGCAACAAAGGGGAGGCTCTCCTGGCTTTCTTTGCTTTGAGATTGGTGCAAGAACGACACCATCCCCACCAATATAAGAATTGTCTTGCTTCTTTCACATTTTTGGTAAAAATGAAAAAAAAAAAGTCAAAAGTAAATTACATTCAGAGTTTTCACGACTTCTGTGAAAGGTACCAATTTATTTTAGTTTTACCATAGGCACGAGTCTCCAAGAATGTTAGGGGAGTAACTCAACTATTAGTTTTAGTCTTAAAATTACACATGTCAAGCACGTGATAATATTTTTGGACCAAATTACCTTTATAGCATCTTCTTTTGATTTCCTTTCCTCACCCAAACTGCTCTCCCCCCCCTCTCAATATCCTCATTAAAGGTCATTGGTTGATAACCTATTCTTAGAAAAAAAAATTTAAATTGATACGTAAAGACCTAATCTTCTATTTAGGTCCATCATTTTTTGTAACACCATTCTTAATCACACACGACTCAAAAGGGCAAACATAAGCCTAACACCTAAATGGAGGTAAGAGTTACATGGATAACTCAAATGGCATATGGCCCACAAACTACATTCAACACCATGCTACAAACGCCGGATTCAAATTTCCCTTTGGTCCACAACCAAGTTCTTATACCAATTTGATATGACAAACTGATCCATTGCAAAGACAAATTAGTGAAGATAAAATAACGGTTAAAATCTATTCTTGCCCGAAAGATTAAGTTGATAGGTATAGGCCGTACTTTTAATTTATATCCTTCAATTTGCAGGACTATACTTTAATCACTCATGACTCTAGAGTTGGCCAATAACAAGACAAAATGTTAGTTTAAATGCGGGTTTGCTATCTCCTAAAAAATTCTTCCCTTTTGATGCCACCCCAACATCATCGTATGGTGGTTCTATAATAGGAAAAAAAACTTTCTTCTCTGGAATACCTTCCATGATTCTGTATCAACCACGGACCTCATATTTATATCCCTTCTAGATTGAAAATTGTTGCATGTCTATGCAGAAGCGAAACAATACTTGTTGAGATCAGCATAAGAACACACCGAGAGATTAATCACAAATATAGAACAAATAATAAACAAAAGAGAAGAATACGAGACTTAACAAGGTTCATCAATTTGCTTACAATCTCGAGACAGAAGGGAGAAGATCTTATTCCATATGTCAAAGTTTCCATGTTACAATTAATCTCAAAGGATTCTATATTTATATCCAGAGAAAGTAAACCTAATTACTCAGAATTCGAGTCAAATATAGGTTCAGACTTCAACAAGTATCAGAATCAGAATTCGGGCCAGATTCACCCAATTTGCCGCAGAGCTTTTGAAAGCTCTGATATCAGCTTTCGAAAGCTGCCTTCCCGAGAGTTGGCATGTCTTAGAACTTTCGAAAGCTTGATGAAGCTTTCAAAAGCTTCATGCCTGAGAGTTAATCTGTCTCAGAGTTTTCGAAAGCTTGACAAGCTTGCGAAAGGTTCATGCTGCAGCTTTTGAAAGCTTAACTGTAACACTTCCACTCTGGTTGCTAATGCTTCTCTCTCTGGGCTAACTCAAATGAGTTTAAAAACTCTCATTTTTTATCTTCTCCCCTATAATTCTCCACCTCAGTGGAGATTTATCAAATCTGAGCCGAGCACATTGACTCGCCAATTTTAAGTCAGCAAACGGGCAGCACGGTGAAGGCTGATTACATACCCCATACCCAAGGGATCACGCCACACGTAGTTCATCCAAATGACCTCAAATGATCTCAACGCACTTGAGAGATACGAAGTAATTTCTTACAGTGATTGAACATAGCCCCTGAAACCACCTTGGTAAGCATATATGTGGGATTATCTTTGGTGCTAACCTTCTAAGCTCGATATCTCCCTCATTAGAATCTCGCGCACAAGTGAAACCTGCCATCATTGTGCTTAGTCAGGGCATTATAGACTTGGTTTTTTTTCAAATAGATAACGCTAATGCTATCACAATGGATTTTCAAGAAATCCTGTTCGATCCCGAAGTCATCCATTAGCCCTTGAAGTCAAATTACCTCTTTTTATAGCCTCTGTCAATGCCATATACTCGGCCTCTATTGTGAATAATGTCACAGTAAACTATAAAGTAGAGCACCAACTCTCTGGTGCCTGAGACAACGTGAACACATATCCATTGTTGACGGCGCTTGTCAAGATCTCCAACGTATCAGAGTCAATGTACCCCGTACATAGTTGCTTGCCTCTTGTATTCCTCTCAGATACTAATCCAACATCTACGGTACCCTTGATGCACTGTAGTATCCACTTTACAGCCTCCCAATGTCCTTTTTTAGGATCATGCATGTATCTACTCAACATGCCATGGTGTGTCACAAATCTGACCTTGTATACACCATTACATATATCAAACTATCCACTGCATTGGCATACGTCACGTGAGACATGTAGTCACGCTCTTCTACTGACTTCGGAGATATTATTGCTGCAAGCTTGAAATAAGGAGCCAATGGTGTACTGATAGACTTTGTATCACACCAGGTATTAAACTTCTTCTGTAGTACCTTTTGCAAATACCCCTTCTAAGTTAAACAAATCTTGCCGCTTTTTCTATTTATGTCAATCTCCATGCCAAGTACCTTCTTAGCTTCTCCCAAGTCCTTTATCTTGAACTCAGATAACAACTATCTCTTCAACTTGTTAATTACTGATCTACTCTTCAAAGTAATAAGCATATCATCTACAAACAATAGTAAGTAGATATATTCTCCATCTAATAGCCTACTGAAATAAACACATGGGTCATATGGACTTCGTATGTACTTTTGCCACGCATAAACTTATCAAATCACTTGTATCACTGCCTTGTTGATTGTTTCAATTCATATAGTGATTTCTTAAGTTTGCAATTGATTGTTTCAATTATATAGTGATTTCTTAAGTTTGCAAACTAATTTTCATATCCTGCAATTTTGAACCCTACTGACTGAGTTATATAGATCTCCTCATCAAGACCGTCATGGTGAAAATTGTCTTCAAATCGAGCTAATTTAGCTCCAAAATCATGTTGAGCAAATTTTGATCGATGCGAAACCATCACTTGAAAGCATGTTTTAAGAAATTAGTGAAATTTATGTGTGTGCTAATGTTCCCTCGATACTTTCGTTATAGCATTGGCTCAATGGGTCGAATCCACAGAGACGGGAGGCGATAGAAAAATTAACAGTTTTTATTCACGTCAATTGTTAACAATTCTTCTTTGTTAAAAAATGAGAAAAGTAAAAGAAAAGAAAAGAATTCAGAAGTGATAGGTAGAGGAGACGATGAAAAATAGCGATGTGAAAACAAAATAAGAAGAGATTTTAAAAACAAAAAGAAGATGAAATAAAGATGAACTAAGAAGTTGCTAAACAATAAAGAAAATGATAAAAGGGTTTGAATTTGATTTTTAAAATAAGATAAAAGAAAACTCATGGCTACTAACTACTAATTGCTCTACTAACCATACTAACCTCTTAGTGATAGTTGCCTTACATGATCCTTGACCATCACTAGTCCTTGGCTTCAAGAGACGATACAAGATATGACACATAAGATTATTCTTTTACATTCAAACAATGCAACCATACCACACAACAAGTTGCAAGCTACTATTAGATCATCAAAATCGGTTAGAGTTAAGCATGAAATAAAGAAGACATTGCAAGTTAGTGGGTTAGATGTTAGAAATGTTAGAATGTTAGAATTCATCATCATGAGCCATCAATGACTCTTTCAAGAGTAAGACCATATAGAGGCTATTAGATTCATTTAGATAATCAAGTAAGTGGTTAGATGGTAGTGGTTAGTAGTTAGATTGCCATGAGAAGAAAAATTAGCTAAGCATCATGTAGAAGATGGAGAAGATTATAATAGAGAATAAATGAGACACATTTACATAGATTGTCACCATCTATTATATTAATCTCTCTCTTTCTCTCTTTGAATCTCTCAGCCCTAATACATGATCTAAAAATGAAATGAAAATACAAAAAAGAAAAGAAAGAAGAACACCTACACTAAAAGAGAGAAAACCTATCCAATTTCTTAATCTGCTTGCATTTCGGGCAAACCCTGCGGTATTTATAGGCAAACAAAGACTGTGGAAGGCGAGACGAGGCCACGCGCTAAAAAATTAACGCGTGGGCCCACCATATTGCTGTGAAAACGCGGCATTTGCCGCGCATAAAAACCACGGATTTAGGTCCATGGTTTTTGTGCGTAGGTTCGCCTCGCTTCGAGGACCTACCAGATATACTCAGATTCAGTTATTGACGTCCAGATTCTCGTCAGACCTCCGCCAACGTCTACATTCAATGTATCTTCTAGAAACTCTCTAACTTGGCCTCCAAGAAATCGGAATTTAATTACTCAAAAATGGGTTTAATTAAATCCTTATTACTCCTTTGACCCTAGACTCTTGATTATCTGCAAAATAGACCAAAATACAGTTAGAAACGATATTTTATTCTTAAATCGGTAGAAAAATGTGATATGATAATGTAAAATTGTAGACTAATCATACCCCCACACTTATCTTTTTGCTTATCTCGTGCAAAACAAGAACAAGAAAAAAATATACAATAAATATTATTACACCACTTTCGCAGGTGACGCGATTGCACTGATGGTGCAATAAGCCGTTAAACCTCTAGGTTACCCCTAGAGGAGGAGCGTTGTCTCCCGCGAATTTTCAGCGGGTTGCACCTACAAAATCCATAAAGAAAGAAGATAAATGTTATTGTTTTGAAAACACATTTTGAAAAAGAGACAAGTTTTTGAAATATTTTTGCAAAAATATAAGTGATCTAAGATCATAAGTCCACCAAAAAATTATTCTCCTTAAACTTAATCTCTATGCAAGATCTTGTCTTAATTAAGGTAAGAATTTAAAATTGAAAATATTTTATCCTTCATAAAACCTAGATAATATGTACTTTGTGACAGTGAAGATTTCTGGGATTTCAACTCTAACCATCAAGCCTTTTATATATATTCCTTTTTCTTCCCTTAGTTTTCTTAGGCTTTCTAACTTACCCGAGCAGTGAGCCTTTAACCGATGACTCCTAGACCAGGCGGTCTTAGGGCACCAGATGAGAAAATATCCCTTGGGTTTAAGAACTCGAGTAAACAAGGCTACTAAACTAAGGGAGATTATTTGTTTCTTTTGACTACCATTAGGCGTGAATCGTCATGCTTCTTGAGGCATAGTTATCCAGCTTATTAAATGATTTTTTCTTCATACATATCATATATATATATTATTTACTTTACGGAATTTTAGGTCTTTGTTTCCATCCCAAAAATGTGTAAGTGTGAAGTGAATACTATTTAAGACAAAAAATTTAAGATAAAATTCTCTCTCCAATTTCTCTTTACTTAACCTATAATTTTAAACAAGATCTATTACTTCGACTAGATTTAAGATGTCATAATTAAGACTTCCTTAATTTCTAAGATCATCTTAATTTTTTTAAAAATAGATCAAAACTTTGTCTCTTGTTTCAAAAAAATTTTAAAGAAAGAGAAAAAATCCTATATAAAAGGAAAGATTTCTAAAAGCATCTTAAAAGAAGTGAAGAAGAAAGTGAAAGTGCACCTAGAGGGAGTGAATAGGTGTATGGCTAATCTAATGACAAATGATGCGGAATTAAAAACTCATTTCAACACACTTAGTGTAACCAAAGAAGGGCTCTAGACTATCTCCTCTAAATTCCTCTAAATAAGAGTTGAGGTACTATGTAAAGCTCATTGGTTCAACAAAGTGAGGCACACAAACAATACCAAACATATATGAGATATGAGCAATATGATGCAATGCAAGAGATAAGAGAGAGTTAAGAGATAGTGGATCAAACGCAAACACAAAGATATGTTTCGAGATTCGAGCCACTACTCTACGTCCTCGCCTTCACACAGAAGGATTTTCACTATAACGTCCACACAGGACTTCCCATACAGGGAACCTCCACTAAGAATTTGGGTAATACAAATTTAGAGTACACAACTCCTCTCTCACCAACAACAACCTCTACACAAGAGGCAAGGTACAACAATAATCACCCCTGCACTTAGAGGGATGGGCACTTAGCCAAACAACAATCACCTCACAGTAGAGGTATAAGGCTCAAAGTCAACACTTCAACAACCACCTCTACACTTAGAGGGATAGGCACTTAGCCAAACAACAATCACCTTTCACTAGAGCGATTGGCCACTTAGCCAACACTCCAACCACAATCATCTCGACACTTAGAGGGATACCAACACAACCTCCACAATCACCTCTACACAAGAGAGATAACAACAAATACAAGAAGGTTACAACTCTTGGTGGTCTCACAAAATCACAAACCAATATTTCTCACAAAAATAAAATCCTAATAGATATGATAGATAGATAGCTCAGGAGTGATAAAACAAAGAGTTTGGAAATCAAAACACAAAGAAAAATACTTTGGAAAATAATTAAAATAAGATAGAAATGAAGATCAAACCAATATCCCAAATACTCTATTTTCTTTAAATTTTTTAACCTTTTAAAACAAATAAAGATAAAATCTTTTAACCCAAAAACTCTTTTAAAAATTTACTGTTAAACACTTGTAAAGGTGAAAAAAATTGCTCTCTTAAAACTTGTTAAAAATAACTCAAGAGAAGGCATATATATAGCCTCTCAAAAATCTGCCCGTTGGCAGCCAGGAAAGGGTAAAACTGCCCTTCCGGTCGACCGTCCGGTCGACCGGCCCCCACCCGAGAGTTGGGTTCTTTTAGTCGGTCGACCACGCGGTCGACCAGCCGAATAAGCTAGCCTTTGTGCACGTCCCGTGCACATCGGTCGACCGTGACGGTCGACCGCCAGTGCAGTCTGGCTGGGAATTTGAGTAATTATATCCCATAAAATTACATAAATTTCACAAAAATAAGTTCTTATAAGATCTTTGAAATACAAATATGTCTGACTAAAATTCAGTGCATATTATAAACAATTTGAATCATTCTTGTGATATTGAAATTTGGCTTAAATACAAAATCAGTATTTTTCAAAACTTGAATGCTTGAAATAGAAAACCGTTTTCTCCAAAACTCATATGGATACAAAAACATGATATTGTTACAAGTTTGAAGCATATTGTATATGGATAGGATCCAATATATATATAAAGATATCTATCTATGTTTTTGATATGAAATCTAAAATCGGTTAAACTAAAAACCAAACCCAATAAACTTTAAACTTTTGTGTGTATGTGAACTTGAGCCTATCAATACTATCTAATATTTACACAAGATCTAAACAACTAAACTAAACAAACTGGGGTCTTCTTATAGAACTCCTTCTCCAAGTTGACTCGATCCAAGCGCGATCCAATGAGCTTGACTCCAACCGAGTACTAGATGCGATCTTGACGCTCGAGCTCTTGAATCACCTCGTGTTAGCTCCAAAAGTCATTTGTTGAAGCCAAACACCTACTAATATCTTGGTCAATCACTAAAACTTTTTAAACACGAGATTATTAGTAAACTATAACTACATGAGTTAATCATCATTAAAAGTAGGGGTGATGAGCCTCTGTGCCAGCAGAAAGAAAATCTAAAAAACTCTACATTAGTGGACCCTCCCCCACACTTATCCGATGCATTGTTCTCAATGCATCGTGAATGTATGTATGCATGAAACAAATAAAGAGGGAAGAAAAAATCACCTCAAGGTGGTGGTTTCGATGGTAGTCTGATTGGTCCACGAAATGCGGCCCAATCCAATTTGCGTGGAGTCTGGAGGAACCCACCAGAGACCTCTATAATACAACCCACTAAAATGATATATATATATAATATTTTTATTAAGAATTTTACCCATCTATTTTTCAAATTTTCAAAATAACTTCAGAGTCAATTTTATCAACCCCCTTGTTCCAAATAGAGTGTGAAAAGTTAAATGATTGATTTGGACTTAGAAAGTATAGGAACTACTACTGACTTAGGAATTTGAGTTAAGTCAAGTAAAGGGTCAAGAGTCAAAATTGGTTCAGGAATCTGGTCCAAATCAAGAAGTTGAAACTCTAGTCCACATTCATTTTCCCACAGTGGAATGTGACTTTCTAAGATTAGTGATTCAAGTTCAAGAATGACAGGTATGAGAATCGAAACTGACTCTAAAATGTTATTCAAGTTGGGTAACAAAAATAGGAGTCAATATTGATTCAGGAATTTGACTGGATCACAAATTTGAGGATTGAAGTCACATTCTTGTTTGAGTTCAATTTCTTTGAAAGAAAAACTTGCCAATTTGTCAATGAGACATTCAAAAGTATGAAATTGGTTAAGTTCAATTTGTTGATCATTAAAGATTGGTGATTCAATTTCATAATAGATTGGCATATGATCCAATGTTGACTCGGCAAAAGATTAAAGTGAAGTAAAGATACCAGAGTCAACATTGAATTAAGAAGTGAAATTGAATTACCAAGTTGAGATTCATGATCACATTCATTCTCAAGTTTGATTTCAAGAAAAGCATAACTTGTCAAACTGTCAATGGAATTTTTAAAAGTCTGAGTTTGATCAAGTTCAAATGGATATGCTGAAATTGAATCTGGGTTTCTAAAATAACAAGAGTCCTGGGTGAAATCAATAGAGTTTGAGATATCTGTATTGGTCATAGGTTGATAAGAGAGAGTTTTCTCATTCCTATAAATATTAACCAATTGACTCAATTGTGTTTCCAACTTATTGATAGACTGAGCAGAAGATTTTTGAAATTATTGTGCGGACTCCTGTAAAATTTCTATACTTTTTTCTAGATCAGATTTTTCTTTAAGTAATTATTCTAGAAAGGGAGTGTAGGAATCTTCGTTCCTAAAACAAAAAGAGTCCTGGGTCAAATCGATAGAGTTAGAGATATCTGGATTGGTCGAAGATTGATAAGAGAAAATTTCCTCATTCCTATAAATGTTGACCAATTGACTCAATTGTGTTTCCAACCTATCGATAGACTGAGTAGAAGATTTTTGAAATTGTAACACGGACTCCTGCAAGATTTTTATTCTCTTTTCTAAATATGATGTTTCTTCAAGTAGATGTTCTAGAAAGGAAGTGTAAGAATTTTGGTTTTGAAAAATTTGTGAAGAGTGTGACTCCAACATGTTTTGAGATTGAAGCTCAGATTCATGAAAGCATTCCATACTCATTTTCAGGGCAGATGATTGATCATTTTGAATAGGTAAAACTGAGTATGAATCATGAAAATATTATGGAATTGGTGAATTGAGCTTCTTTTGTTTGGACTCAAGCATGGCTTATACGGCTTCTATACTTTTTTCTAACTCAGATTTTACTTCAATTGGTGGTTTTAGAAAAGGAGTATAGGAAGTAAAATCAGGGAATGAATATTGTAAAAATTGTGGATAAGGTGGATAAGGTGGATAAGGAGGTTGAAAATTTGACTCGGCGGAGGTGAATCCCCATTGACTCTGTGAAGAGTTAAAATTATTTTAAAAATTATAGTCATAAGATTGGGGGTATAGGTTGTATCGATTCGGATAAGTCCAACCTGATGTATTTAGTTGGCTCATATTGTAAAAGTCGGGTTGGAATTATCCAAATCAAATAGGGTCGATGTGAAGTATGGATTCATATTAGGATTAAAAGAATTATTGTTGTTGAATTTCACTTCACAAACAATCACAAATAAAAAAAGAAAAAGCTAACAACAAGCAAAAGAAATAAAATCAAAACCAAGTCTATACTAGGGTTGACTTAGGCCTAGACAACTCCTAACTAGGCGATTACCCGGGGGAGGTTGTTGTATGAATCCGACCACAAGCAATCAACCAGGTAGGGATAAAATACGGTGGGAGGTATTCGTGCGTATGCAACGGGCCTTAATTACGCCAAACCATGGTATCTTCAAGGCGCAACCTCTTAATCCCCAACCTTAGACACCGATTTCACAAGAGTAAGATTCAAATAATTTTCACCCTCAATCAATCTCTTAATGAGTCCGAGATGTCCCTAGGAGCCAACCTCTATCAATTTTTATTAGGGCTTGGGTTGTGTGAGTGGGGAGGTGATTTTTAGGCTAAGGAAGAGTGATAAAATCCCCACCTTATCTTGTATGGGTTTTGCCCTTAATTTCAATCCTTGTAAATGTGCAATATAGACAAGAATATAATACAAAGAGAGTAAATCACCCACGTGTTTATCCTATGCTATATGAAATGCCATATGTACACCTCATTTCAGATCACAACAACAGAACAAAATATAGTATATTGGAATTGAATTTGACAAGCGCCTAAATACAAATGTCTAAACCGTTTTAAAAACGTTCAAATACTATATTTTAATTCTTTATTTATTATAGTGTGTAGACAATCAAAGTAAAAAATTGGCAGCAGAATATAATAATATATGCAACTTACAAAGTCCTTACAAAAGACAAATTACAAATGCCACAAAATTGCCGCGTTTTCGTGGCTTTTCTTTGATTTCCGCGGCAAAATTTTAGAAGCAAGATTTTTGCTTTCTAGAGTAGGGAGAGGCAAGCAAAAGGAGAGTTCTGCAATGTTTAATGCTTGCAAAAATTAATCTGCATACCAAAACAGAGAAGAAAATGTTAACAAAAACGTGAAATCTAAACTATTCCCATCCCCGACAATGGCACCAAATTTTGATTGATGCGAAACCAACACTTGAAAATATATGTTTTATAAAATCAGTGAAATTTATGTGTGTACTAATGTTCCCTCGATACTCCATTATAGCATTAGCTCAACGGGTCGAATCCACAGACGGGAGGCGATAGAAGCATTAACAGTTTTTATTCATGTCGATTGTTAACAATACTTCTTTATTAAAGAACGAGAAAAGTAAAAAAAGGAAAAAAATCTAGAAGTTATAGGCAGAGGAGACGATGAAAATGGCGATGTGAAAACAAAATAAGAAGTGGTTTTGAAAACAAAAAGAAGATGAAACAAAGATGAATAAAGAAGTTGGTCAAAATAATAAAGAAAATGATAAAAGGGTTTGAATTTGATTGTTAAAATAAGATAAAAAAAACTCATGGCTACTAACTACTAATTACTCCACTAACCATGCGAACCTCTTAGTGATAGTTGCCTCACATGGATCCTTGAACATCACTTGTCCTTGGCTTCAAGAGACGATACAAAGTATGGCACACAAGATTATTCTTCTACATTCAAACAACACATCCATACCACACAATAAGTTACAATGTACTATTAGATCATCAAAACCGGTTAGAGGTGAGCATGAAATAAAGAAGACATGCAAGTTAGCAAGTTAGTGGGTTAGATGTTAGAAATATTAGAATGTTAGAATCAATCATCATGAGCCATCAATAGCTCTTGCAAGAGCAAGGCCTTGTAGAGGCTATTTGATTTATGTGGATTATCAAGTAAGTGGTTAGATGATTAGTGGTTAGTAGTTAGATTATCATGAGAAGAAAAATTATCTAAGTATCATGTAGAAGATGGAGAAGATTACAATAAGAATAAATGGGACACCTTTACATAGATTGTTACCATATATTACATCAATCTCTCTATTTCTCTCTCTGAATCTCTCAGCCCTAATACATGATCTAAAAACGAAACGAAAATACAAAAAAGAAAAGAAAAGAAAAGAAGAACACCTACACTAAAAGAGAGAAAACCTAACCTATTTCTCAATCTGCTTACATTGCGGGCAAACTCTGCGGTATTTATAGGCAAACGAAGACTCGGGAAGGCGAGACGAGGCGCGCGTCTAAAATCGACGTGTCGGTGCACCATATTGCTATGGAAACACGGCATTTGCCTCATTTTCGTGGCAAAATCAGGGACTTAGGTCCTTGGTTTTGGTGCGTGGGTTCGCCTCGCTTCGGGGACCTGCCAGATATACTCAGATTTGATTATTGACATCCAGATTCTCGTCAAACACCCGCCAACGTCTACATTCAATGTATCTTCTAAAACTCTCTAACTTGGCCTCCAAGAAATCCAGATTTAATTACCCGAAAATGGGTTTAATTAAATCTTTATTACTCCTTTGCTCCTAGACTCTTGATTCTGTACAAAGTAGACCAAAACACAGTTAGAAATGATATTTTATTCATAAATCGGTAGGAAAATGTGATGTAATATTGCAGAATTGTAAACTAATCAGCTACCAAGGCCAACAAAATCCGAATTGAAGAATGTTTCCAATAGGTAAGAATTCCTCATTGTAATCAATACCTTCCTTGTGAGCATAGCCTTTAGCTAACAATCTGGCTTTTAGAAAATAGTTTCACCATATTGAGATTCATGTTTCTTTGCAAATACCCACTTACAGCCAATGGTGTTCCTCCTATTGGGAAACTCTGACAGTTCCTAAGTGTCGTTCTTATGAAGAGACTTCATCTCTTTCAACATGGCATTCTTCTACATCTCTGACTCTGAGCTGATTTCACCCTCTCTATGTGTGGATGGAATACTCTCCCCAATGACTGAAAGAGCATATGCTATAATTATATCTGCAGTGAGCCATGCATGCTTACGTGGATTTCTGCTGGTTCTCTCAGTTGCAATAGAATCTTAGACCTGACCCATTTGCCATCCTTGATTCTCAACATTTTTAGTATCCTCATTGGCTACATGATCCTCGTCCCGTGTCATCTCAAATGAGAACTTAAATGATACTGAATTATCTACAGTATGTGGAGTAACATTACTCTCCACCCGCCATGATACCTCTTTGGTCGTCCACTCTTCATCTGCTGAGAGCTTGTAGATTTCATCATAGAAACCTTATCAACGTGACGTCTCTTCTCAACATAATCTTTTTTGTCTTTCGGATCCCATAGCTTATAGCCTTTCACACCTCTCTTGAAACCCAAAAACACAGCCTTCTTTGCTCGAAGATCCAATTTATCTTCTTTGATGTGATAATAGGTTGGACATCCAAATATCCTGAGCATCTCATAATCTTGAGCAACTCAGGCCATACCTCCATTAGAATCTTACCTCTAATCATATATGATGGCAACCTATTAATGAGATGGCTTGCATAATTCAAAACCTCAGCCCAAAAGTTGTTAATATTGTATTAGACAATAAACCCAAATCTTCTCTAGTAAGGTATGGTTCATCCTCTTAGTCACCCCAATTTATTGCGGTGTTTCTAGAACTGTGAAGTGCCTCTCTATGTCATCGTTCTGGCATAGCTGTAGAAATAGATCATTCTTATACTCCCTACTATTATCAGATTGGAGTATCTTGATCTTTATACCGATGTGCTACTCCATAAGCATCTTTCACTTCATAAACAAATTTAAGATTTCGTTCTTGTGTCGTATGGTGTATACCCAACTACACCAAGAATAATCATCAATAAATGACACAAAGTAGTGATTACCTCCAAGTGATGTAATCTTGATAGTTCCCAAACATTTGTGACATAATCAAGAATCCTTTCCATACATTGAATCGCTGTGCCAAACTTCACCTACATTTTATTGCCAATAACACAATGTTCATAGAACTCAAACTTGTAGGTCTTCGCACCTTTTACAATTGTTGCTTCGCCAATGCTTGCAAAGATTTACTCGCTTATAAGTCCCAGCCTCATGTGCCATAGTCAGGGGGAATCATCATCTGCACTTTTTGAAGCCGCCACTTGCCCTATCACTATACTACCCCTCAAGTAATACAGATTATTTTGTCGATGCCCTTCAGAATAGCCATCGAGCCTTTGAGCATCTTGAGAACGCCATCTGCAACAGTCCGTATAAGGTCCTGTGCTTTCAAAGCTCCAATAGAGATCAAGTTCTTCTTTAATTAAGGAATGTATCTCACATTTTTTAATTCTCTTACCATTCCATTGAACATTCTGATAAGAACAATACCTATCCTTTCCATACGACATGTGTGATCATCACCCATTAACACCAAGCCGCCATCTAGCTTCTCAAAATTAGAAAATCACTCTCTCTTGAGATAAACATGATAAGTAGTACCTGTATCCAAATTCACAAGAAACATCTAAACAGCAAATAATAAGAGTAATAGAGAGTGCAAAAACAGAAGAGTCAGAATCAACACCTTTAACCTATGCGACGTTTGCCTCTGATTGTGGCTCCTTCTTTTTATTCTTTACCTTTGGACAATTATTTTTTCAGTATCTGTTCTCTTTGCAGAACACACAATGATCTTTTCCAAGCTATGATTATCAGCCTTAGAATTCGATCTTCTTTTGCCCTTTCGATTGAAACTCTATCCTTTTGCAGCCAATACCTCTGCTGATATATTACTGGATGACTCCTTGTCCTTCCTCTTCAACTCATAGTTTACAAAGCAGCTGATACTTCATCATAGCTAAGTGATGACTACCATTGATCAAGGTTCAGACAAAGGTTTCATACTCATTATCTGGAAGAAAACTCAACAGGATCAATGACTCTTCTCCGTCTTTAATCATCTCATCCACATTAGTCAAATCTGCAAGAAACTTTGTATAGCTATTCATATGCTCACCATAGAGATTCCCTTCTTTAACTGAAAATGATAAAACCTTCTCTTCAGATAAAAGTGATTCTCAACGCTCTTCATCAAGTTCTTACTCTATAGAATCTCTCAAATCTTTTTTGAAGAGGACTCGCTCATCACATGTACATCAGATGTTGTGTTAGACAAGATCTAATGACGCCACATGCCATCTGGTTCATCATCTTCTAATTTTTTTTTCTTGAGCATCCTCTGGTTTCTCCTATAATTTCAGAGTATCTTCAAGATCCTGTGTGTTCAATGCATCCATTACCTCGCATCTCTACATACCGAAATTATTTGTGCCATCAAACTTCACCATATCTATTTCGATTGGTGGATGTTCACGGTCTTCACCATGAATTCATTTGTTGGCCCAGAGGCCTTCCACTCTAGTTTTGATGATGATTAACTCATGTGTTATAGTTTACTAATAATCTTGTGATATTCAGTTTCAGATATTTAACCAAGATATTAGTAGGTGATTAGCTTCAACAAAAGTGTTTTGGAGCTTTCACATGGTGATTCAAGAGCTCGAGCGTCAAGTTCACATTTAGCACTCGGTTAGAGTCAAGCTCGTTGGATCGCGTTTGGATCGAGTCGACTTGGAGAAGGCGTTCTACAAGAAGGCTTCGGTTTGTTTTAAAATAGTTAGTTTAGATCCATTGTTAAAGTTAGATAGTGTGATATGCTCAAGTTCACAACACACACACGTTTCATGTTTTGATTTTGGTTTTCGGTTTAATCGATCTTGGTTTTCATGAATAGAATTGAATCAAAATGTATATTAGATTTGATCTATATACATGTGTGCTTCACATTCTTAGAAAAACTTACTTTGATAACCTATTCATGTATTTGGGTTTTGTAGTTAAACAAAACTTATTTTTGGATTTAATGTCAAAAACATTAATATATATCTCTTTCATGTATATTGGATTCTATCCATTTACTATATGCTTCAAAGTTGTTTAAGTATCATGTTTTCGTATTTACATGTATTTTGGAAAAATCGGATTTCCATTTCAATAATACAAGTTTTGAAAAATACAGAATTTTGTTTAAGGCAAATTTTTTAAGTCACAAAAATTGTTCAAAATGTTTATAACATGGTTTGATTTTTACTCAAACATGTTTGTATTTCAAAGATATAACAAGAACCTATTTTTGTAGAATTTTAAAGATTTTATGGAATTTATTTGACAATAAAAAGACAAGTTTTTAAGTTCTGAAAAATCAGCTGCCAGGCTCTGGCGGTCGACCGGGACGGTCAACCGAAGCAGTGGTCGGTCGATCGGACCGGTCGACCGATGTGCACGAGATGTGCACAAAGGCCAAGTTGGCTTGTCCGGTCGACCGTGCGGTCGACCGACTGAAGTCACCCCACTCTCCGGTTGGGGCGGTCGATCGGGCGGTCGACCGTAAGCCTTGGCCCGGTCGACCGGGCGGTCGACCGGCCAGAGAGCAATTGCTCTCTGGATCTGGCACGGTCGATTTTTTTACCGTTGGCCGGTCGACCGGAAGGGCAATCTGGCCCTTTTCAGCTGCCAACGGGAAGATTTTCAAATGGGCTATAAATACCCCATTTGAAGTTAGTTTTTAACAAGATTTTCAAGAGCAAAATTTCTCCCATTTACAAGTATTTTAACACTAGTTTTCAAAAGAGTTTTTAGGCCAAAAGATTCATCTTTATTTGTTTTTCAAGGGTTGAAAAAATCAAAGAAAAATAGAGATTTGTGATATTTATTTTGTTCTTCATTCTACATCTATTTTAGTTGTTTTCCCAAGTTATTTGATTTTCAAACACCTTGATTTCTCATACTTGAGCTTATCTTCTATCCTATCTATTAGGATCTTTGTTTTAGTGAGAAAATTGGTTGGTGATCACCAAGTTGTAAACCTTCCATCTTTCTCTAGTGAGAGGTGATTGATTTGTTATCCCTCAAGTGTGAGGTGATAGTCGAAGTGGTATTTGGCTCCCTCTAGTGAGAGGTGGAGATTGTTTGGAATCCCTCTAAGTGTAGAGGAGATTGTGGTTGTTGGCTAAGTGTCTATCCCTCTATTGTGAGGTTGATATTGTGGTGGCTTTGTGCCTAGCCTATAAGTGTAGAGGTTGTGCTTTATTTGAGAGAGGAGTTGTGTACTCTCGATTATTGTATTGCCCCAAGTCCTCAGTGGAGGTTCCCTGTGTGGGAAGTCCTGTGTGGACAAGTTAGTGAAAATCCTTCTATGTAAAAGCGGGGACGTAGAGCTGTGTGCTCGAACCTTGAAACATATCTTGTGTTTGCGATTGATTCACTTTCTCTAACTCTCTCTTATATTGTGCCTTGCATTGATTCATATTGTCATATCATACTTATATGCTTGGTTGTGTTTGTTTGTGTGCCTCACTTGTGTTTAACCACGAGAGCTTCATATAGCACCTGAACTCTTATTCAAAGGATCAAGAGGAGTTAGTCCAGAGCCCTTCACTGAGAATTCGGCTACACTCGTTGATTACACTAAGTGTGTTGCATTAAGTTTTTAATTTTTGTATTATTGTTCATAGATTAGCCGTACACCTATTCACCCCCCTCTAGGAGTACTTTCAATTAGTATCAGAGCCTACGCTCCTGATATTAGATTTAACCACCTAGGAGTGTGATCTTGGTTTTGCTAATCTATAGTTGCATTTGCACACTTATTTGTTTACATACACTCATGGACTATATGACCCCTCCTTGTTTGATACTTTCAACATTGTTGTTTGGAAGGTTAGGATGTCCATGTACCTAAAAACCCTATGCTTGCATGTTTTTCTTGCCGCTACCAAGAAATCCTATCTTGGTAACAGCAAGCATATAGAGGCCAATGCACAAGCCCTTGAGGCACTTAGAAGCACGCTTAATAAAGAATATCTTATGATGGTTTCTAACTGTGATTCCACCTTTGCAGTGTGGAACACGTTGACCTCCTCCAAGCTTCAATTGCCAATCCAAATGGAGAAGGAATCTAGTGAGGATGAATCTGAACAATGATGTTACATGGTCCAAGGGAATGACTTCCTTGAGGTATATTCGGAATCCCAACTAGATGATTGTGCTAGTTCTTCTGGCGATGATCATATTGACGCCGATGCTTTGAATGAAGAACTTTCAATTGTTTGTGAAAAATTGTTAGAAAAATATAAACCTTTGCTAAAGAAGAGTTTTAGACTTAACAAAGAAAATAAAGATTTATTTTCAAAATTTGATTTGGCTTTACAAGAGAAGGTTGAGATTTCAAATGAGTGTGACTCATTGAAAACCCAACTTGAACTTGCTTTAAATGAAAACAAGATTTTGAAAAATAAAAATGATTGCAATGAGGTTTTGAAGAAAAATGAGATCTTAGCTTTAAAACTTGATTTTGTTGTAAAAGAGAATGATTCCTTGAAAATAAAAATTGCTTCTATTTTAAAGGAATTTGAAATTGTTTCAAATAAAAATGTTTCTTTGAAAAAGGATTTAGATACACATGTTTGCCATACTAGTATAGCTTCTTCATCTAACTTACCTATTGCATGCACCTCTTCTATAATTGAAAATGATATTTGCTTGTTAAAGAAGAGTGTTGAATGTTTGGGCTCCACTTTGAGCCATTGTGCCATAAACCATACACGTTTGGAATCCATGTTTCCCAAGAAATAAATTCCATCTATGCATGCACACAAACCGGCATACACATGCTTCTCACATTCACACCTATCACACAATGTATGCTCATGTATACACTTGTACACATTGTGAACGTCAGGGCCACCTTGCTAAATTTTGTTATGATCGTATACATGATTCAAATTTAGCAACTAAATTTGTTTGGGTTAGGAAAGGAGGTAACCCTCATGGACCCAAAAGAGTATGAGTAACAAAGACCACTCCTATTTTATTTGATATAGGTGTGGGCCCTCATATGACGTCAGAGTGATGGTGCCTTGAGGTGGATGCGTTCCGAGCTTAAAGAGAATTATTTGGATGCATCACTTTTAAGGGGAGTTTGATGGGAGGACCACCTTGGTTTGGAGATAAGGAGATGTGCCCTATCGGTTTTGGTAACGATCTCTTACTCCTCATTATGTTTACATGCTTTCATATTATTCATTTTTAGCATGTTTTAATGTTTCATGATTAGTATGTTAAATGTCATGATTATTAGACTTGTGATATGCATGACTAGTATTTGAGATCACTCATGTTTAATATGGACTTATACTTTTGTGATTCTCACATTTGTTTTAACTATTGTGTATATCATAGATCTAATGCATGTTCATTTACATAATGATCATATGTATGTTTATAAGTTTTGTTTTGATTTTTATGTTTCATGTTTTGATTACATGTCTAGATGTTAGTTTTCATTAAAACTTAGGTATATACTTGTACAACTAGTGAGCCACAAATAGATTATTATATGTTTGTTCTTGATTGCTCATTTGTACTTATTAGATGTACTAGTATAGTCTAGTTTTGATGATTCGTACATTTTGACTTGTATTCTCATTTTGTCCATGTTTTTGTTAACTTCATGTATATGTCTATTTTGTCTAAACTATTAGTTATACATATACATCCTTGAGCCACTTGCTTTCATGCATATACTTTTGTGAACTCGTTTATATTTGAATATGTATGTATACTCTAGTTTGTACAAAACATACATATACCTTGAAGGATTCTAGTTTTGATGATTTTCATGTTTTTAAGGAATTTCGTATTTAAGCTTAATTGCCTATTTCCATGACTTTGTATTTCACATTATACTTGTACACTCACATCATTTTTTTTGCTCATGATTTGTTTTCATGAGACTATATATGCTTTATAGACACTTGAGTGTTTGATGATCATGTGATTTTCATATTTTCATGAAAAATATTTTTTTTTTATTCTTTACTTGAAGGATTTCGTACTAGTTTACAAATTTTTCATATAACTAGTTCATATTCTTCATTTGGTAGAGTTTTCAAACATGTTATATTATTTTCAAACTTATTTTTTGAAAACCCATACCCTTCCAGGGCGGCTGGTTGGGCGACCATACCTTATATGCTCATTATTAAAAATCTATTTAAAACATGTGCATGAATGGGTGGCAGGAAGTATGAGTTATACACTTGATCTTATTTTGTTTTCAATTGGTATCATTGGATCTTTTCAATTGGTATCACTATTGACATTTTTTTGTATACTCATAAATGTTCTTATATATGTATGCTTACACTTCAAATGGTATCAATTTTGATTGGTATTCAATTTCTCATACATATATATATGTATTTATTTTATTTGTACTTACTATATCTCTATATTTTTGAGCACAAATTTTAGTTATGCTAAGCTTGATTTCTTAAATGACTGTTATATTTTAATAGATTATGTTTCAATTGGTATCTTATACATGCTTATGCATCATTTTGTTTGGTATTTCATAAAGGGGAAGAAAATTCATATTTCACCTTTTAATTGGTTTTGTTTACCTTTGGTATTTTACTCCCACACTTTATGTTGAAAAATGATTGAAAAATGATATTGATTTTTTTTGGTATCATACGCTCCTAATGAAAATCGTTTTCAATTGGTATATATTTTCATTATTTTCAATTGATATATGCTTCATTTTCAATATTGGTATCAAAAATATTAAATTGATATTATTCTCTATTTGGTATCTCTATTATAAAATGAGTTTAATGTTTAACCAAAAAGATTGGTTTATGTTTTTCAAATTGGTATCAAAAGTGTAAAATATTTTCAATTGGTACTAATTTTTACAATTGGTATCAAGATTGCCTATATGTTTACATCTTTCAATTGATATCAAAATCTTTGGTTGATTTCTTCAAAATATTTTGTTTACTTTCAATTAGTATAATATATGCATGTTAAATTTATATTAAAAACATTTACTTTATGTACTTTTAATTGGTATGTTTTATTTTCAATTGATATCATGATACACTAAATTGATATATTTTCTCAATTGATATCATAATGTTTTGATTTGATTTCATCCCTTGTTGATTTTTTTGTTTCAGACAAAAGGGGGAGAACATTATTTTATTATTTACTTTACCCCTTTGTTGATGATTGACAAAAAGGAGAAAAGTATTTGAGTTTATATGCATGTTTATTGTTTATTTGTATGTTTATATCAAAGTTTGTTTCATATTGATATCAAGAGAGTTTGTTTTATATTTTGATATTTTATTGATATTGGTATCAAGAGCATGAATATTAGTATCAAGAACATATTTTATTGTTTTGTTTTATTAGTATCAAGAACTTTTGTTAAAATTTTTATTGTTGGTATCAAGAGCTTTTATTGATTATCTTTCAATTGGTATCAAGAACTTTTATAGATTGGTATCAAGAGTTTTTATTGCTTTTATAGATAAAGTTTTCAATTGAAAATTTTATTAGTATCAAGAGCATTATTTAAAGAACATGTTTATTTTAAGTTTATATTTTCAATTGGTATTTAAGAACATGTTTATTTTAAAAGGGGAAATGAATTTATTTTAAAAATTTGGTATCAAGAGCATGTTTATTTCATTATTTTATGCATGTCTATGCATATTCATGTTTAACATTCATTGCATATCTTATTGTTTATTACTATGCATGAGTTAAGGGGGAGCTTCTTTGAAGCTTAACTTTAATCCATGCATATATAACTCCATGAGTTTTGTCATCATCAAAAAGGAGGAGATTGTTGGCTCAGAAGCCTTCCACTCTAGTTTTGATGATGATTAACTCATGTAGTTATAGTTTACTAATGATCTTTTAATATTCAGTTTCAGATATTTAACCAAGATATTAGTAGGTGATTAGCTTCAACAAAGGTGTTTTGGAGCTTTCACATGGTGATTCAAGAGCTCGAGCGTCAAGTTTACATCTAGTACTCGGTTGGAGTCAAGCTCGTTGGATCGCGTTTGGATCGAGTCGACTTGGAGACGGCATTCTATAAGAAGGCTTCGGTTTGTTTTAGAATAGTTAGTTTAGATCCATTGTTAAGGTTAGATAGTGTGATATGCTCAAGTTCACAACACACACGTTTCATGTTTTGGTTTGGTTTTCAGTTTAACCGATCTTGGTTTCCATGAATTGAATTGAATCAAAACAAGTTACATAGTTTAATGTATATTAGATTTGATCTATATACATGTATGCTTCACATTCTTAGAAAAACTTACTTTGATAACCTATTCATGTATTTGGGTTTTGTATTTAAACAAAACTTATTTTTAGATTTAATGTCAAAAACATTGATATATATCTCTTTCATTTATATTGGATTCTATCCATATACTATATGCTTCAAAGTTGTTTAAGTATCATGTTTTTGTATTTACATGTATTTTTAAAAAATCGGATTTCCATTTCAAAAATACAAGTTTTAGAAAATACAGAATTTGGTTTAATGCAAAATTTTCAAGTCACAAAAATGGTTCAAAATGTTTGTAACATGGTTTGATTTTTACTCAAACATGTTTGTATTTCAAAGATATAACAAGAACCTATTTTTGTAGAATTTTAAAGATTTTATGGAATTTATTTGGTAATAAAAAGACAAGTTTTTAAATTCTGAAAAATCAGCTGTCAGGCTCTGGCGGTTGACCGGGACGGTCGACCGGACCAGTGGTCGGTCGACCGGACCGGTCGACTGATGTGCACGAGATGTGTACAAAGGCCAAGTTGGCTTGGGCGGTCGACCGTGCGGTCGACCGACTGAAGTCACCCCACTCTCGGTGGGGGCGGTAGACCGGGCAGTCGACCGTAAGCCTTGGTCCGGTCGACCGAACGATCAACCGTTCAGAGAGCAATTGCTCTCTGGATCTGGCACAGTCGACCAGGCAGTCGACCGCTGGGCTCAACGGTCGATTTTTAACCGTTGGCCGGTCGACCGGAAGGGCAATCTGGTCCTTTTCAGCTGCCAACGGGCATATTTTCAAATGGACTATAAATACCCCATTTGAAGTTGGTTTTTAATAAGATTTTCAAGAGCAAAATTTCTCCCATTTACAAGTGTTTTAACACTAGTTTTCAAAAAAGTTTTTAAGCCAAAAGATTCATCTTTATTTGTTTGGAAAAATCAAAGAAGAATAGAAATTTGGGATATTTGTTTTGTTCTTCATTCTACATCTATTTTAGTTGTTTTCCCAAGTATTTTTTCTTTGTTATTTGATTTTCGAACACCTTGATTTTTCACACTTGAGCTTATCTTCTATCCTATCTATTAGGATCTTTGTTTTAGTGAGAAAATTAGTTTGTGGTCTTTGTGATTACCAAGTTGTAAACCTTTCATCTTTGTGATATCCCTCTAGTGAGAGGTGATTGATTTGTTATCCTCAAGTGTGAGGTGATAGTCGAAATGGTATTTGGCTCACTCTAGTGAGAGGTGGGGATTGTTTGGAATCCCTCTAAGTGTAGAGGAGATTGTAATTGTTGGCTAAGTGTCTATCCCCCTATTGTGAGGTTGATATTGTGGTAGCTTTGTGCCTAGCCTCTAAGTGTAGAAGTTGTGTTGTATTTGAGAGAGGAGTTATGTACTCTCGGTTATTGTATTATCCCAAATCCTCAGTGGAGGTTCCCTGTGTGGGAGTCCTATGTGGACGAGTTAGTAGAAATCCTTCTATGTGAAGGCGGGGACGTAGAGCTGTGTGCTCGAACCTTGAAACATATCTTGGTGTTTGCGATTGATCCACTTTCTCTGACTCTCTCTTATATTGTGCCTTGCATTGATTCATATTGTCATATCATACTTATATGCTTGGTTGTGTTTATTCGTGTGCCTTACTTGTATTTAACCACGAGAGCTTCATATAGCACCTCAACTCTTATTCAGAGGAATCAAGAGGAGTTAGTCCAGAGCCCTTCACCAGGAATTCGCTACGCTCTTTGGTTACACTAAGTGTGTTAAATTAAGTTTTTAATTTTCGCATTATTGTTCATAAATTAGCCGTACACCTATTCATCCCCCCCTCTAGGTGTACTTTCATCATTAACTTCGGTCATCTTCACCAAACAATCTCAACAAAAATATTTCAGAAAGGAATCTTAAGCTAAGAAGAAGATGGGATCTTTACCTCCAATCGAGAAACCCTAGATCCAACTTTCTAACTCTTCAATTTCATGGCCTCTAAGATCGCACCTGGAGCTCTGATACCACTAGTTGCATGCCTATTTATAGCCAAAGTATCTTCAATATGTCAAAATTTTCACATTACAATTAATCTTAAAGGATACCATATTTATAGCCTGAGAAAGGAAACCCAATTACCCAAAATTCAGGTCAAATATAAATTTAGAATTCAACCAGAATCAGAAACAGAATTCAGGACAGATTTACCCAATTTGCCACAGAGCTTTCGAAAGATGTGGTATCAACTTTCGAAAGATGCCTTCCCAAGAGTTGCTTGCCCTAGAGATTTCGAAAGCTTGACGAAGATTTTGAAAGCTTCGTGCCCGAGAGTTGATCTGTCTCAGATCTTTTGAAAGCTTAATGAAGCTTTCAAAAGGTTAACTGCAACACTTCCACTCCAGTTGTTGATGCTCCTTTCTCTGGGCTAACTCAAATGAGTTTAAAAACTCTCATTTTTTATCTTCAGCCCTTACAGGGATCAAAGCATGTCAAAACCTGCCACTTATTTAATGGGCCCGAACTTGATTTGTGAAAGGGATCCCATATGAGCCCTTCAAGCTTTCTCCACAACGACCCTTGCGTGTCAAGAAGTTGGTCTCTTTAGGTATCCCCTTCTATTTCTCGGTTCCATATTGGCGAAATTTGTTTGTTTGCCTGCTTTCTGTGTTTCTTTCTAATTTTGACTCATTTAATTTCGTGCAAATTGCATTAGAATTATGTTTGGTAAAGGAAGTATCACAATACAGAGGTCTGGTTAAGCTCTTTTTTTTTTGTTTGAGATTAACGGTGCGCCCAACATAGACCGCGCCTTTCATTAATAAGTCTTTAATTTAAAAATCTGTTTTTACGACCAAATTATTGATACCAACTGCAAGTCTAATTTAAGCATCAAACAAGGGTTAGTCGAGCCCGAGATCTAATCACCCTAATGACATTTACAGTGCTTGCAGGTCTCATTTGACTCGATCAACAGCCCAATCCATTAAACAAGCTCTTTATTTTGCAGACATGGTCTCTTAGTTGACAACATGGAAATAGGCCCTCTTGGTGTTAGTGCTACTACAAAGGAAATTGCTCTGATATCTATCCTCTTCCTGAACCAAAAAGAAAAGTTCGTCTACGTAATGATAGTAGAGAGAGGAGAGAATCTAGAATCCTGGAAATCCTCCCTCCTACAGATAACAAATAATTTTCTCAAGAAGATAACTTGTTATTCAATCTTTCAAGGAGAGGCTATCCCTCTCTTTTCGTAAGCATACCACTTGATTGGGAGTCCATGCACTTGATCGGTACGATAGGTTATCGTAACTGGCCGTAATTCGTAGTTGTAATTGGTAAAATCTTTTACAATTGTAAATGAGTTACATGTATGTAAATTTTACGGTGTTTGGTTGGTAATATAAAATTGTAAAGTGGGAAAGTGTATTTTACTTTACGGTGTTTGGTTGTCGTAATGTATAAGTCGTAAGTGAAAAAGTTGACCACAAAATTAACTATTTTACAATTTTAAAGTTTTAATACTGCAAATAAATATTAAAAAAGTTAAATATTAAAAATTTTAATATTAATATGAAAAATATTACAAATTTGTATGACCACAAAATTAACTGTAACTGGGCTGTAAGTGAGTGGTAACTGGGTTGCAAGTGAGTGTTAGTTGAGTTACGTAAGTCTTTTAACGAATTACGGTCCAAACAAACGCCGTAGTTATAACTGGGTAGTAAGTCACTTACGAATTACGGAGTTTTACGCGAAACAAACGGCCCCTTAATAGAGCAGTCAAGGTATGAAAGTTGGAAAAGATTCTTGTTAGGATACTTACCAAAATTGGCTCAGGAACTCTAGGGAAAACTTATACCAAGATCAAATACACTCAAACATATAGAGATTGATGTTAAGATTACTAATATTACTTGTGTTTGTCTTACTAAAGCTTGGAACGTCGAACAAATCGAAGAGAGTCAACTTTTTAAGAGCACCTCCAAGGTTTAGATCAGCTAAAGAGCCAAGTAGTAGCTATGTAGCAGGACCTTCTATCATGGAGGCATGTCATGTTCGAAACGTGTCCAACACGCGTGCCGAACATACGTGTAATGTGTATTTTTAAGAATTTGTCATGTGTCCACGCGTCGTGTCCATTTCAATGTTGTCGTATCTGTGCAACATAACAAAGTAGTAGATGAGTTCATCCAATTTAGAATATCAATAACCATGATTAAAAGAAAGATGAGAAAGGATCAATACCTCTTCTACGCTTGATAAATTGGACTGAAGACCATTGACCAAGATAGAGCATAGGATGGCTAAGAGATTAGTTTCCATACCATATCTCTTTTTTTTATTTTCAAATTTATCTCGACTATTATTCCCATAGATATATTGTATGTATTGAATTATGTTATTATTACTCGTCTCTCTATCTGAATCAAATATATTTGTGATGAGAGATAGTAGCCTAAAGAAGTGGGGTATGATGTATGTATTAATCTGTGTCAAAGTGTTTCAAGCACTCTGACAATGGATAGAAGGCTTCCATCTATAAGTGTAAAAAACCCTCACTAAAAGAACCACACACACAAAAAAAAATTTGGGTTACTTTTTCTACATCCAAATCTGTCAATAAATTTATGCATTCGGATCGGATTTGGGGTACCACTTACAACCCTATTCACATCCCTTACACCTCCTTCTAAAATCTCGTGCACCTACACTCTGACACTTCAAGTCAAACGAGGCCTTAAAAGAAAAAGCGTTTCTCATTTTTGTCCATTTGCCTTTTTTATCTTTATTTATGAGGACACCTCGTTTAATGTGCATTGTTGTGAATAGCTTCTTAGTTCTCCCATAACCTTCTTCTATAAAGGCCTATTCTTGCTCATCTCCACTCAACTATTTACTCAGTTCTTTCTTTTAGTAAATGAAAAATACTCTATTTTTTGTTTTACAATGGTGACTATATGTTTTTCTCCTCCTTCTTCATATGCATCTTCCATCAATATAAAGGAGATGTCCAACTTCACAATGGTCATGGAGAAACCAGTATTTGTTGGTGAGTCGGTAAGATCAATTACGAGAAAAGTATCAGGTATATATATCTACCATTTCTTACATGTTGTACAGATGTAAATTTTTTCTATTAGATTTGCGCGCACATACTTTATCAAGTAAGTTCATTTACATCTAAAAAATATTCTTAAAAACTTTGACTTCACCACCATATCTTCTCTTTTCCCTTTTTTTTTTTCTTTTTTCTTTTTTTTTTTCCCCTTTTTGTGATGTGCACATGCCTTAGCTGGGTCTTGAAGGTGGGAGCTCCTGTTTTCCTATCCACCCTCTTACCACTGAGCCAGGTCTCACTAGCACCATATCTCCTTTATAATTTGTAACCAGTTGTATACACAAATTAACTCTCTGGCTCTAAGCATTTTAATTTTCTATAAAACAAAATAGTTGTAAGAAAATATATAGATAATTTCTCCACTTCTTACTATTTATGTATTAATGTAAAGGAATTTATTTTGACATCTGGCATTGTTGAGTAACATAAATAGAGATGCATACATATGAAATTAGAGATACCATGTCCATGGGAATTTTATGTGAATGGATGTGTACTCAAGCTTAAACAAGAGACAAGATATGAAGTTTTGACTCCCAGTCCTTCTTTTTCCCCTTAATTAAACGCAAAATCAATCGTTGTGATTTTATTGTTCATACTTTGAGTAATACAGCCACGTTTCATGTTAAACATATAATTGTTGATTTCGACAAAAAGATAATATTGAGAGGAACTTTCTTCTTGCTAATTATGCAAATCTATTGAAAGATTATCCAAACAATAACTTGGTATGTTTAAGTTCTTTCCTCAGATTGGCCCCATAATCCTTGGCGATGCCTATGAGCAGGAGTTCTCGATGATATCTGGAGGGTCACATCCTTGCGCTCTCTCCAAATCGTAAATATTGAGAAGGATGTGATTGATACTCTTTGTGGGGGGTTATGAACCTTTGATGACTGCAGCTCCTCTCTCCATGCCAATGTGTTCTTCTCATCAAATGAATTGCATGCATTTCACATTGGCAAGCATTTAATGAAACATGAGGTTTTCTTTGGGATGCTTCAACATGTGGTCAAGAAACATAATTCTTGGGCAGCTGATGAGTTTCCAATGAATGCTGATCCATCGAGGGGCCAAGGGTTATTAACATTGAGACTGAACCTTTTAGAATGTGCACGAGTGAAGATTGGGAGCTTGTGATTGTATATTTATTTATGTTGTGAGGTTGGGTCATAGCCATAGGTTTTGTATTTGAGAATACTTTGATGTTAAAAGTTTTGGAATTAGGGAGTTGTAGGGGCTGGAGAAATATTACAATAAAAGTGTGATGTGTTTTTTTTGTTTGATCATTGATTATATTACTACCCTTCCACTATGAAAGGAGAGCATAATCCTTGATCTGTAGAATTTAAAACTCTTTTACAAGCGAAGAAATCACCGGTACTACACTGTTGAGTAAAAGTGTGTGAACTAAGTAGTCTCACAACGAATAATTGAGTAAAAAGTGAAGTCCATAAATAGAAAGTTGGGCCATTGACTATCGGTTTAAGATTTTAGGTCTAAATAAGGTAAACCTATATCGTGTTTTCACCTTTTTATCTCCTTAGTGGACTCATTTGTCATAGCATACAAAATACACTCTAACATAGGTGAGTGCTGGATGGGTGCTAGTACTAGTACTGTTCTAGCAACAAAGGGGAGTCTCTCCGTGCTTTATTTGATTTGAGATTGCTGCGAGAATGGCACCATCCCCACCCTTAAAAGAATTGTTAAACTTCTTTCACATTTTATTAAAAAGAAAAAGAAAACGACAAAAGTAAATTACATGAAAGGTACTCAGAGTTTTCACAACTTCTATGAAAGGTGTCCAATTTTTTTAGTTTCACCACAAGTACCTGAGTCTCCACAACTGTTAGGAGAGTAACTTAACTATTAGTTTTAATCTTGAAATTACACGTGTCAAGCAGGTGATAATGTTTTTTTGACCAAATTACCCTCGCACCATCTTCTTCTGATTTCCTTTCCCCTTTGACCCCAAACCTACCTCCCCCCACCCAAAAAAAAACCTCTGTCCCCCGACTCTCCTCCGCTCTCTTTCTCACTCTCTCAATATTCTCATTAAAGGTCATTTGGTTGACAACTTATTCAGATAAAAAAAATTAAATTGATATGTAAAGACCTAACCTTCTATTTAGGTCCATTATATTTTTTGTAGGATCATTCTTAATCACTCATGAACCAAGAGGGGGAACATAAGTCTTAATACTTAAGTGGAGGTAAGAGTAACTCTAACAGAGGCTCCTTAAATTTGAGCTATTTTAGAGAGAATAATAGTTTAGGAAGCTTCCTATTCCATTTATGCTTCAAGGTTCTAAATCTATGCTATTAGACCTTTTAGAATGTGCACGAGTGAAGATTGGAAGCTTGTGAATGTTAAAAAGTTTTGGAATTAGGGAGTTGTAGAGGTTGGAGAAAATATAACAATGCAAGTGTAATGTGTTTTTTGTGTTTGATTATTAATTATCTTACTACCCTTCCACTATGAAAGGAGAGCAAAATCTTTTATCTGTAAATTTAAAAACTCTTTTACAGGCAAAGAAATCGCTGGTACTACACCATTGAGTAAAAAGTGTGTGATCTGAGAGTAGTCCCACATGAAGTTCATAAATAGAAAGTTGGGTCTTTGCTTATCAATTTAAGATTTTTGGTCTAGCTAAGGTCTCAATTTATATTGTGCCTTCACCTTTTTGTCTCCCCAGTAGACCCATTTATCACAACATACAGAATACATTCTGGCATAGGTGAGTGTTGGATGGGTACTAGTACTAGTACTGTTCTCTAGCATAAATCTTACAGTAACAAAGGGGAGGCTCTCCTAGCTTTCTTTGCTTTGGGATTGGTCCGAGAACGCACCATCCCCACCCTTACAAGAATTGTTTTGCTTCTTTCACATTTTTGGTAAAAACGAAAAAGAAAAAGGCAAAAGTAAATTACATGAAAGGTACTCAGAGTTTTCACAACTTTTATGAAAGGTACCCAATTTATTTTAGTTTTACCACGAGTACATGAGTCTCCAAGACTCTTAGAAGAGTAACTCAACTGTTAGTTTTAGTCTTGAAATTACACATGTCAAGCATGTGATAATGTTTTTGGACCAAATTATCCTCACCACCATATACTTTTGTTTTCCTTTCCCCTTTGAACCCAAACTGCTCTCTGCCAACCACACCCCCCCACCCGCGCTCTCAATATCCTCATTAAAGGTCATGTGGTTGACAACCTATTCTGATGAAAAAAAATTTAAATTGATAGGTAAAGACCTAACCTTCTATTTAGGTCCATAATTTTTTTGTAGGACCATTCTTAATCACACATGACTTAAAAGTGCAAACATAAGTCTAACACCTAAGTAGAGGTAAGAGTTACATGGATAACTCAAATGGCATATGACCCACAAACTACATTCAATACCATGCTACAAACACCGGATTCAAAGTTCCCTTTGGTCCACAACCAAGTTCTGATACCAATTTGATATGACAAACTGATCCATCGCAAAGACAAATTAGTGAAGATAAAATAACAATTAAAAATCTATTCTATCCCGAAAGATTAAGTTGATAGGTATAGGCCGTACTTTTAATTTATATCCTTCAATTATGTAAGACTATTCGTTAATCACTCATGACTCTAGAGTTGGCCAATAACAGGACAAAATGTTAGTTTAAATGCGGGTTTGCTATCTCCCAAAAAATTTCTTCCCTTTTGATGCCACCCCCAACACCTGTATGGTGGCTCTATAATAGAAAAAAACTTTCTTCTCTAGTATATCTTCCTCGATTCTGCATCAACCACAGACCTCATATTTATATCCCTTCTAGGTTGTAAATAGTTGGGCGCCTATGCGGAAGAGAAACATACTTGTTGAGATCAGCACGAGGACACACCAAGAGATTAATCACAAATATAGTACAAATAATAAATAAAGGAGAAGAACACGAGATTTAATAAGATTCATCAATTTGCCTGTCTTCAGGACAAAAGGGAGAAAATCTTATTCAAATATGTCAAAGTTTCTATGTTGCAATTGATCTTAAAGGATTCCATATTTATAACCAGAGAAAGTAAACCCAATTACTCAGAAATCAGGTAATATACAAATTTAGAATTCGACCAAATTAGAATCAGAATTCGGGTCGAATTCACCCAATTTGCCGCAGAGCTTTGGAAAGCTCTAGTATCAGCTTTTGAAAGCTGCTTGCCCAAGAGTTGGCATGTATTAGAGCTTTCAAAAGCTTGATGAAGCTTTCAAAAGTTTTGTGCCTGAGAGTTGATCTGTCTCAGAGTTTTCAAAAGCTTGACAAAGCTTTCGAAAGCTTCGTGTTGCAGCTTTCGAAAGCTTAACTATAACACTTCCACTCTGGTTGCTGATGCTTCTCTCTTCGGGCTAACTCAAATGAGTCTAAAAACTCTCATTTTTGATCTTCTCCCCTATAATTCTTCACCTCAGTGAAGATTTATCAAATCTAAACCAGTATATTGAATCGCCAATTTTAACTCAGTAAATGGGCTGCATTGTGAAGGCTGACTACATATCCCCTACCCAAGGGATCACGCTGCACGTAATTCATCCAAATGACGTCAAAAGGTCTCGACGCACTTGAGAGATACAGAGTAATTTCTTGCAGTGATTAAACTTAGCCCCTGTAACCACCTTGGTAAGCATATCCGCAAGATTATCTTTGGTGTTGATCTTCCAAGCTCGATATCTCCCTCATCAAGATTCTCACGCACAAAGTGAAACCTGACATCATTGTGCTTAGTTCGGGCATGATAGACTTGGTTTTTTGCATAGTTAATGCTAGTACTATCACAATGGATTTTCAAGAAATCTTGTTCAATCGTCAAGTCATCCAATAAACCTCAAAGTCAAATTGCCTCCTTTATAGCCTCTGTCAATGTCATAAACTCAGCCTCTATTGTGGATAATGTCATAGTAGACTGTAAAATAGAGTGCCAATTCACTAGTGCCTGAGACAACATGAACACATATCCCATTGTTGATCGGTGCTTATCAAGATCTCTAATGTAGTCGGAGTTAACGTACCCTGTACACAGTTACTTACCTCTTGTCTTTCTCTTAAACACTAATCCAACATCTGCAGTACCCTTGATGTACTGTATCCTCTTCACGGCCTCCCAATATTCTTTCCAAGATTATGCATGTATCTACTCAACATGCCTATGATCTGTGACAAATCTAACCTTCTACACAACATTACATATATCAAACTACCCATTGCACTGGCATATGGCATGTGAGACATATACTCACGCTCTTCTACTGACTTCAGAGATATTATTGCTGCAAGCATGAAGTGAGGAGCCAATGGTGTACTGACAGACTTTGTATCACTCTGGATATTAAACTTCTATAGTACCTTTTACAAATACCCCTTCTGAGTCAAACAAATCGTGCCGCTTTTTCTATCTCTGTCAATCTCCATATCAAGTACCCTTTTAGCTTATCCCAAGTCCTTTTTCTTGAACTCTGATCACAACTATCTCTTCAACTTGTTAATTGATGATCCGCTCTTCGAACTTATAAACATATCATCTACAAACAACAGTAAATAGATATATTCTCCATCTAATAGCCTGTTGAAATAAACACATAGGTCACACAGACTTCGTGTGTGTCTTTCGCCATGCATAAACTTATCAAATCGTTTGTACCACTGCCTTGTTGATTGTTTCAATTTATATAGTAATTTATTAAGTTTGCAAACTAAATTTTCATATCATGCAACTCTGAACCCTACTGACTAAGTCATATTGTTCTCCTCATCAAGATCGTCATGAAAAAAAACCGGTCTTCATATCAAGCTAATTTAACTCCAAATCATGATGCGCTCCCAACGGAAATAAGATTCGAATTGAAGAATGCTTCACAACATGTGAGAATACATCGTTGTAATTGATGCCTTCCTTCTTAACATAGCCACAGCTAACAATCTGGCCTTTTAGAGAATAGTTTCACCATCTTGAGATCCATATTTCTTTACAAATACCCACTTACAGCTAATGACCTTCTTTTCTTTGAGCAACTCTGACAGCTCCCAAATGTCATTCTTATGAAGAGACTTCATCTCTTTCAATGGCATTCTTTCACATCTCTGACTTTGGCCTGATTTCACTCTCTCTATATGTGGATGTAATACTCTCCACAATGACTGAAAGAGCATAAGCTAATCATATCTGAAGTGAGCCTACTTACATGGATTTCTTCTGGTACTCCCAGTTGCAATAGAATCTTGAACCTGACCCATTTACAGTTCTTGATTCTCAACATCTTCAGTATCCTCATCGGCTACATGATCTCCATCTTGTGTTGCCTCAGTGAGAACTCAAATGATGTAGAACTATCTAGAGTGTGTGAAGTAGCATCACTCTCCACCCGCTATGATACCTCTTTGGTCTGTCCACTCTCCACCTGTTGAGAGCTTGTAGGTTTCATCATAGAAGTCTCATCGAACGTGACATCTCTGCTCACAACAATCTTCTTGTCTTGGGATCCTACAGGTTATAGCACCTCTCTTGAAACCCAAAACACAGCCTTCTTTGCTCGAGGATCCAATTTATCTTCTTTGATGTGGTAACAGGCTGGACATTCAAATATCCTGAGCATAAAATAATCTTGAGCAACTTTTCTAAACCAAACCTCCATCAAAGTCTTACTCATAATCACATACGATGGCAACTTGTTAATAAGATGGCTCGCATAAGTCAAAACCTCAACCCAAAGGATTTTGCTAATATTGCATTAGACAATAAATACCAAACCTTCTCTAGTAAGGTATGGTTCATCCTCTTAGTCACCCTAATTTGTTGCGGTATTTCTCGAACGATGAAGTGCCTCTCTATGTCTTCATTTTGGCATAACTGTAGAAACAAATCATTCTTGTACTCCCCGTTATTATCAGATCAAGGAAGACTGCGACGGGACATGAACTGGTCAAAGTATTGCAGAAAAGAGAAAGATTGCATTCGGGACATGAACCAAATCAAAGTATTGCAGAAAAGAGAAAGATTGCATTCGGGCAAAACCCGAGATGGCCCAAGGGATGGCGGTGAATCAGCCAAAGGTTCCAAGAAGAGGGGATAAGAATAAAGGCTTCACGGTACTGTTACAATAAAGGAAAGAATCAAGGTACAATTTCAAAATTTCTAAACTATTTTGCTAAAGACATGAAAATCAGTCAAGGTAGAGATTGTTGAATATTTGTCTTGTTTTCAAGTAAGAGATGATGGCCCAAGAAGATCCAATCGAGTTGGAGAAGAAAAAAGACTTAAAAGAGAAGCAAATTCAGAAAATAAGGTGGCAGTCGACAAGGTTGTCGATCGCACACCAAGGGCTGTCGACAGCAAGTAAGAGAAAGGATAAACAATTCAGAATATCGACAAGGGCCTGTCGATAGGCCTGAGATGGTTGTCGACAGGCCAAGGCCCAGATCAGAATCCAATTTCTTTTTTGGGCGCATTCATGTTTTGTTTTCTAGTGGAATTTGAATAGGAATACATTCTTATTCAATAAAGATTTGTTTCTAAAGTATAAATGGTCTAGAATTCTTCAAAATCAAGAAATCACTCCTATAAGGATTGGTCAAGTTCTTGAACCATCCGACGACCAAGATCATCTCATAGTTCAAAGAGAGTTTATATAATAAACTCTATAAATAAAGATTGTAACCCAGTGATTGCAACACGAAAGTGAAGAAGAAGTCAAAAAGAGAGAGGAAGGTGACAGTGCATTGAGAGAATGTATACTCTTATAATCTTATGGGATTTAAGGGGAAGTTGAATACTATTGTGGAAATCAAGGAGAAGGTTATATCTCTTGTACCAAGTTTATTAATAAAACTCTCTCGAGTTCTTTCCCCGTGGACGTAGGAAAAGTTTGACCTGAATCACGTTAAATCCTCATGTTCTTTTCTACTCTTTTATCTTGGTATTACTAGTTTGCTCTACAATAGTTTTCTTTTATAAATATTACATAATGTCACAGTTCTGCAACGTCGATCACGGTCTTGGGCATGCACAACAGTTATTATCGTAACATGATTGTTGGCCTCAACAATTGGTATCATAGTTGTCGTGTCACACAACATGGCGTACCCTTGGTATGCTTACAACTTTATACTTTTCTCCTTTATATATAAATATATATACCTCAAAATGGGGCTCCCTAAGTGAGGCCCAATTTTGTCCTCCAAAAAAAAAACTTCTCATAATTTTATGAAATTAAATGATAAATAAAAAGTCCCCATTAATTACCAAATGAGGAACAATAATAATATAAGTATCTCGACCCTAGTCCAAAAATGAACCTTTGTAACAGTGATACAACTTCTTCTTACCTCATGTACGGCCCCAGTCAGTTTATTTCATTTTATTATTATTACTGTTTTTTTAGAGATAGTTTACTTTTATCTTTGTAATTACCCAACCGATACCATCTTTAAGTCTTGCTATCTCACTCAAACTTCTTGAAGTTCTTCAGTGTTGATTCATTACTCGAACGACGAGTAGGCAGGCAAAAAAAGTTTGTTTTGGATATAAATAAAACAATACATAGTATTTGATAATTACTTTTAGAAAAATAGTAATTTTGCCCGTGAATATATACAAAGAAACAATAAGCATCATCTTTGGTATGGGTATATGAGATTATGAGTCCGTCCTCAAAGTTCTATAGAATGTTAAGAAAATTAAATCAAATATGAAGCGTTTGACATTCTGATGGGTTGCATCATGTCCCCACAAAATTTAAATCTCTCCAAATTATAGATTTTTCACAAATTTCATAGTACAACAAATTATATGTTTTCAGGTAATTCCAAATTCTGCAAAACTAATAACTATGATGATTAATGAATTAGAAATTATATGACAAAAAGTATAAAATGTCGCATTAATAGGATTTTATAATAAAATTTATGATATTTTTTAAAATTTGAAAATTGCATATCTGAATCATATTTATGAAAATTCAGATTGTTGATTTTATAAGTTATATATAGAATTTCATAGGTTACAAATTTGTATATTTATTATATTACATATTTTGAAATTTTATATTTAATTTTATAATTTTAAAATTATAGATTCCTGTGTGATTAGATATGGAAAATTTTAATGGAGCAAACGCTCCATCCACAATAAATTACCCAAGCCATGCAAAATAAATTACAAAAGTGTGGTTAATTACATAGTAAACAAACGATATAAAAGCGTACAAATAAGGTTTTACGAATTGTAAATTTATAAGTTATTTCTTATTAATTCTTTAAATTATGCTCAAGAGAATGGTGCCATTCAAGAAAGAGAGAAAGAAAATATATAAATTTACTTGTAGATAATTTAGGAAAGATTATTTACATAAGTTTTATTTGGTCTTATTTTTCAACACAACACGTCTAATTACAATATTTTCTTATGGTAGAGAAGCACGAATTAAATTTAACAAATGCAATTTAAAAGGATAGTATTCTAATTCTATAATAAACTCTTCCATTTTTATTCTATTAAAAGCACATGAAAGTTTATCTTTCTTCTCAACTAAAAAGTAAAAGAAAACGAAGAAAGATCTCATAGTTGCATGGAGAAATTATAAAACTCTTAATTTGAAAAAAGAGATTAATGCATTGGATCCTCTAATTGTACAATTGGAAAACCTACTATTTGATTGTTTTGCTCGTCTTCTTTCTTCAAATAAAGAAAGAAAAAGATCTTTCAACGCCAATACGGAATCACAAAAGGCTTCTACAAGCTTAGTCACTATAGAAATGGAGAAAGGAGAGGGAAAAGGAGTTAGAGAAGCTTTTATGAGGGAAAACAGGCACTATTGAAGGGGGAGGGGGCTGGAGATGCACAAGATAACACTACAACAAAAAACATATATTAGTGACTAATTTTAAAATGACTATTATTATAAATACATATATAGAGAAAGTTATTTAATTACCTTTAATGAATAAAAGGGAAATTATGAATATGTCTATTACAGCTTTATTGTTGCATTATCATTAATATACAATGCGACCTCAAATATAGAAGCACTCACTAGCTGCATCTGCTATTTGGATGCATAGGGAAGTGAGGAAGTGAGAGGCTTCGTTTCTTATTTTCATTGTCTATCCAAACACCAGAAAAAGAAAAAAAAAAAAAAAGAAAACTCTTCTTTTTCCCTTTTACTTTTACACCTCTCTTTTGTACAGTCATTTCCTCATGTTACTTTTAATTTTGTGGTCATATAAATCTCATTTTTAATAAGTTGTAACTCAAAACAGTTAATTTTGTGATCATGTAAATCTCACTTGCATTCTAATTACACTCTAATTTTTTTCAGAATTAATTTTTATTTTAATATTATTTTGCGGTCAACTTTGTGGTTAATTTTTCACTTTCACATTACTATCCAATCACGAGAAAAAACATAACATTTTTCAAATCAAGCTTCCAACAACATCCAAACGCCGAAAAACTTACTAACCAATTCTCAAATTCCAAAAAACTATCACTACTTCCGCATTTCCACCCCTAACCAAACATAATTAACAATTTTGTTGTAACGTAAGAACGGACACATAGAATATAAGAGCGCGACGAAGACAAACATGAGCTTCAGATAGAAAGAAGAGAAAGAAAGTGTGTGATGAGAAAAGGATCTACTTTACAATTGAAAAGTCTTCCGGTTCGAATTCCATTTTTATCAATCAATAGTGAGAAGCTCAAATTAGTTCTAAATAAGAACGTTATTGGTTGTTCTACATAAGAACATAAGATATATAGAATAAACAATATTGTTACCATCTGCAATAATGTATTAAAACTCTCTAAATGTATAAATGTTAAATGAAATACATAAGAATCTGTTGGGTATCCTGCTTAACAAGAATCAATCTGACAACTAATCAAGATCACTGAGATATCAACAATCTAATTGGCCAGGTCGGCAAATATCAGGTGGGAGGTTTTCCGTTCAATAGAACGTTCCTTAATTTAAGAACCACCTTTCAATTTCCTTCCTTGGTTTAAGCACCATTAGACTGAATCCAAGTCAGTCTCGATATACTGTAAAGTATATCCCCTGTATAAAGGACTAAATCCACTTATACAGTATCACTTAGACTGAATCTAAGTCAATCTCGATATACTGTAAAGTATATCCCTTGTATAAAGGACTTAATCCACTTATACAGTATTTGAAGTGAGGTACGCTTAGAGCGAATCTCCTTATGACAATTACGTCCCCCGCACCCGTGCTAACGGGATAATGGACGCTGGTCTCCCAAGATACAACACTTCTTCACGGTATTTGGATAGCACTACCAAATCACCGTACGGTCGAACCGTAGTCAACCAGTACCTACACAGGATTAGCAAAGCAGCGGTATAATGACAAATTTCAAATGAATATTTGTCTTACTCTTTTGGAGGAACACCCACTGTTAAGGATGTAGGAAGGTTGAAGAATTTGGTAGAATCTCCTTTAGGAAGGTGCTTCGGATTCCCACTTCACTCTGGAAGTCGCGGATTCCCACTTCGCTGGAAGTCGCTCTGGAAGTCGTGGATTCCCACTTCGCTGGAGCCCAGTTCAGAATTTAATTCAAAACTGTAGAGAGAGAGAGAGATTTTCTTGGAGTTGGTGTGTCTGAGAATGGAATTCTGGAGCGCTATTTATAGCGCTCCGGAAGGGCATTCTCGTCCGCCAAAAGTCAGCAGTTGCGACGGTTCGGACAGAACCGTCGCAACTGTTCAACCGCCCAACCGCTCTGTCGGTTTTCCGACAGCGGTTGGCGAACGGTTCGGATCCGTTCGCGCGGACACCCGTTGGCGGGTGGTTCGAATCCTTTCGCGGGCGGGCTGGACCTACGGACCCTGATTCAAAAAGAACCAGGTAGGGAACTCAGCCCGAGGCCACGAGCCACGGACCCGGCACCGGCGCCGGCGCCGGCCGCCGCCAACGGCGACGCGCGTGCGCGCACGTACGTATGTACGTGCATAGTTCCCTCCTTTTCGCGCGCGAAAACTCCAAGTACCCAAAGGGCACACCCTTTGTTCTCATTTTCCTCTATTTATACCCCATAAGCTTCCATCACATGGCCAATGTGGGACTAAATGCTTGTAGCTAACTTTAGTCCCTTTTTGGCTTTGAATTAGGTAATCTTTGGACTTGAATATCTCATTCATTCGAAGTCGGAATTGAACATGTGAATATACCACGTTCATCACCAATGGAAGGAGAACACACTCCAACCATCATCCGGTTGATTCGATCAACGGATCTTGCCATAATTCAACTCGAAGATTCACCTTTATATTCTTCAATTCCAACAATCCCCCACAATGAATGGAGATTCAAGGAAATGACACACAAAGAGACTGACTCTATTGTGTAAGGTACTTTAGAAAAAAAACTGCATAAGGATAGGTGAATTAGGTCTTGAACCTTCCATAGTGAGAGCTTTATCGGACTTACTGGCTAATCAGTGAACTAGGTCTTGAACTGTTAGCCGTTAGTGTAAGCCAAGTCAACAAGCTTCACACAGTGACTTTCCAAATCAACTTTGGTTCTCTGTTGTGTCCGTTTGGCCCTGGACATTCTTGGTTTCAGAGAGTATCTTTAGGGAATAACAGCCTCCATAGAGATTCCCAAAGAGTCGACCCAACTCTATACTCACATAGGTGATGGACCTATTAAGAGTAGTCTACTCTACTCCACTTGTTTAGTAACAAGATATAGGCATCATTAAAGCATTTAAGCTTATCCTTAATCCACTTGTAGAAAAGCACTTATGTGCACCTTAGGAATGGATTGGAGTCAAGCTCCCAAGTGCTTACTTGCTGAGTCAATCATAACTAGTTTTTCCTCTTGAACTTAGTCCGTGGGATCTCCAGTCGCTAAGTGAGGTTTCCATTAAGCTGACTCGGTAAGGTTAGGCTTTTAGACCCATTCCCCTCGATGCGCAGTTTATACGCTCTCCACTTAAACCTTTAGTAAGCGGATCCGCTAAATTATCCTTTGACGATACAAAGTCAATAGAGATAATTCCATTTGAGAGCAACTGCTTCACGGTATTATGTCTACGACGAATATGTTTAGACTTACCGTTATATATAACATTTTGTGCCCTAGATATAGCTGCTTGATTATCGCAGTGTATACATATAGCGGGCACTGGCTTTTGCCACAAAGGTATATCTTCTAAGAATTGTCGAAGCCATTCTGCTTCTTCTCCAGCCTTATCTAAGGCTATGAATTCCGATTCCATAGTGGAACGGGAAATACATGTTTGCTTAGAAGATTTCCATGATACCGCTGCTCCTGCTAGAGTAAATACGTATCCGCTAGTTGATTTTGATTCCTCAGAATCTGCAATCCAATTAGCATCACTGTATCCTTCCAGTACAGGAGGATACTTTCCATATCTCAAGACATATTTCTTGGTATGTGATACGTAACCCAATACTCGTAGTAGAGCGGTCCAGTGTAGATCACTAGGATTGCTAGTGTATCTACTTAACTTGCTTACAGCGTAAGCAATATCGGGTCTAGTGCAATTCATCAAATACATTAGACTTCCGATAACCTGCGAATACTCCAACTGGCGTATCCCAGTTCCTGTATTCTTATGAAGGTGGACGTGTGGGAGAAAAGGATTTGTATTCTCCTTTATCCCATGATCCTTGAATCTTTCTATCATCTTATCCACGTAGTGAGATTGAGATAGACTGATTCCATCTGGTGTTCTAGTAATTTTAATTCCTAAAATTACATCAGCAACCCCTAGATCCTTCATATCAAAACTGTTGGATAACATTCGTTTAGTGGACTTAATAATCTCAATATTAGTCCCAAGTATCAACATGTCGTCTACATAAAGACAAACAATGATACATGCGTTTCCAACTGTTTTCGTGTAAACACACTTATCGCATTTATTGATAGTGAATCCATCTTTGATCATGACACCATCAAATTTCTCATGCCATTATTTTGGAGCTTGCTTTAAACCGTACAAGGATTTTACCAATTTACACACCTTGTGTTCTTGGCCCTTGACTTTAAATCCTTCTGGTTGCTCCATATATATTTCTTCATTTAATTCACCATTTAAGAATGCAGTCTTGACATCCATTTGATGGATATCTAAGTCGTGCAATACTGCAATCGCAATCAACATCCGAATAGACGTTATTCTTGTTACTGGTGAATAAGTATCGAAGTAGTCAAGTTCTTCTTTTTGGCGATAACCCTTGGCTACTAATCTAGCCTTGTACTTATCGATAGATCCATCGGGTTTTAATTTTCGTTTGAAAATCCACTTACACCCAATTGGTTTACTTCTAGGAGGCAAGTTTACCAATTCCCAAGTATGATTACTTAGTATGGATTTTATTTCGCTATTTATAGTTTCTTTCCACATTTGTGCTTCTGGGGTTGACATAGCCTCTTTAAATGTTTGAGGCTCGCTCTCAATAGCATATGCTATGAAATCTGGACCAAAGATTTTGAGATTCTAGATCTCTGACTTCTTCTTGGTTCAATTTCCGCATTTACAATTGGTTCCTCGGGGCTTTCGTCCCTGAATGCCATCTCGTGTGTTCTTTTCTCAGAAGTCTTATCTGCTTCCCGTTTGTACGGAAAGATATCTTCAAAGAACACAGCATCTCGAGATTCGATAATCATGTTTACATGAATATCAGGTATTTCTGATTTATGAACCAGAAATCTGTAGGCACTGCTATTCAAGGCATAGCCTATGAATACGCAGTCCATAGTTTTTGCTCCCAACTTAGTCTTTTTGGGTAATGGTGCCAGCACCTTTGCAAGGCACCCCCACATTTTGAGGTAATGGTAGGAAGGTGTCCTTCCATGTCATAACTCGAATGGTATTAGACCAAGTTTCTTGTGGGGTATTCTATTTAGAATATGATTGCAGTTAATAGAGCTTCCCCCCACAAGTTCTGCGGAGCTCCAGAACTTACGAGCATGGAATTAACCATCTCCTTCAAAGTTCTGTTCTTCCGTTCAGCAATTCCATTCTGCTGAGGAGTGTATGGTGATGTAGTTTGATGTATTATACCAAAACTAGCACATAACTCACTAAAATCATTTGATTCATATTCTCCGCCTCTATCGGATTTTAGAATCTTGATTTTCTTGTTGAGTTGATTCTCAACTTCGGCTTTATATGTTATAAACATATTTATTGCCTCATCCTTACTGTTTAAAAGATACACATAACAGTATCTTGTACAGTCATCGATAAAAGTAATGAAATACTTTTTACCGCCTCTAGTTGGCATAAACTTCAAGTCACATAGATCGCTATGAATTAACCCTAAAGGTTCTGTATTTCGATCTATTGAGTGAAATGAATTTTTAGCCAACTTGGCCTCAACACAAATCTCACACTTGCGAATTTCTTCCAAGTTGAGTTTAGGAATATATCCCAGATTAGACAAGTTTTTCAAAGACTTATAATTTACATGTCCTAATCTAGCATGCCACAAATTAGGAGACTCAAGCAAATAAACAGAAGATTTTCCTTTATTTATTAGCTTTGGGTACAAATACACGGACTTTTTATCAACCACTGCAACATTGGCTTTAAAAAGTCCATCAACAAGATACTTGTTTTGTTTGAGACGGCTGCGACATTCATTCGCCTTATGCCCCTCTTTGTTGCAGATGTAGCAAGTTCCCTTGAAGCGCATGTTCTTGCCTTCTTGGACCTTGCCTTTGTACCCCTGGGAAGTCTTCTTCCGCTTTAAGCTTTTGGAAGTAGACGCTTTCCCCTTTGAGTCCTCGATCACATTTGCTTTTGCTTCGTAGGAGTTCTTACTGCTCCTTTTCTCGGACTTTCTGTTGTCCTCCTCGATTCGAAGCCTCACAATGAGATCTTCCAACTTCAACTCCTTTCGCTTGTGCTTAAGGTAGTTCTTGAAATCTCTCCACGCAGGTGGGAGTTTCTCCACGATAGTAGCAACCTGAAAAGTTTCAGGTAGGATCATACCTTCAGCTTCTATCTCGTACAAGATAAGTTGGAACTCTTGCACCTGACTGATTGCAGTCTTGCTGTCCACCATTTTGTACTCCAAAAATCGTCCAACGACGAACTTCTTGGTACCAGCATCCTCAGTCTTGTACTTCTTGTCAGACTGACCCATAACTTCTTTGCCGTTGTGATAGGACTGTAGACATTGTAAAGAGAGTCATCCAGTCCATTTAAAATATAATTTCGGCAAAGGAAGTCACATTGAGTACATACATCAGTTGCAGGCTCTGGTGGATCTTCCTCTAGGAATCTGGCCAGATGAAGAGTGGTCAAGTAGAAGAGCATCTTCTGTTGCCACCTCTTGAATTCTGTGCCATCAAATTTTCCTGGCTTCTCCGGCTTCGGGTTAGGAAGTGGAGTTGGCATCAAAGCTTGCATGTTTGGTGCCTTGCTTGAGCTATCTTGATTAGTCTCAGACATCTTCTGCAAGTTCAAGTAGAACAGAGTAAGAAACTTAATTGTCTTAAGATTGTTGGGTATCCTGCTTAACAAGAATCAATCTGACAACTAATCAAGATCACTGAGATATCAACAATCTAATTGGCCAGGTCGGCAAATATCAGGTGGGAGGTTTTCCGTTCAATAGAACGTTCCTTAATTTAAGAACCACCTTTCAATTTCCTTCCTTGGTTTAAGCACCAATTAGACTGAATCCAAATCAGTCTCGATATACTGTAAAGTATATCCCCTGTATAAAGGACTTAATCCACTTATACAGTATCACTTAGACTGAATCTAAGTCAATCTCGATATACTGTAAAGTATATCCCCTGTATAAAGGACTTAATCCACTATACAGTATTTGAAGTGAGGTACGCTTAGAGCGAATCTCCTTAAGACAATTACGTCCCCCGCACCGGTGCTAACGGGATAATGGACGCTGGTCTCCCAAGATACAACACTTCTTCACGGTATTTGGATAGCACTACCAAATCACCGTACGGTCGAACCGTAGTCAACCAGTACCTACACAGGATTAGCAAAGCAGCGGTATAATGACAATTTCAAATGAATATTTGTCTTACTCTTTTGGAGGAACACCCACTGTTAAGGATGTAGGAAGGTTGAAGAATTTGGTAGAATCTCCTTTAGGAAGGTGCTTCGGATTCCCACTTCACTCTGGAAGTCGCGGATTCCCACTTCGCTGGAAGTCGCTCTGGAAGTCGTGGATTCCCACTTCGCTGGAGCCCAGTTCAGAATTCAATTCAAAACTGTAGAGAGAGAGAGATTTTCTTGGTGTTGGTGTGTCTGAGAATGGAATTCTGGAGCGCTATTTATAGCGCTCCGGAAGGGCATTCTCGTCCGCCAAAAGTCAGCAGTTGCGACGGTTCGGACAGAACCGTCACAACTGTTCAACCGCCCAACCGCTCTGTCGGTTTTCCAACAGCGGTTGGCGAACGGTTCGGATCCATTCGCGCGGACACCCGTTGGCGGGTAGTTCGAATCCTTTCGCGGGCGGGCTGGACCTACGGACCCTGATTCAAAAAGAACCAGGTAGGGAACTCAGCCCAGGCCCAGGCCCAGGCCACGAGCCACGAGCCATGGACCCGGGCCCGAGCCCGGCCCCGGCGCCGCTAGCGGCGGCGCGCGTGCGCGCACGTACGTGCATAGTTCCCTCCTTTTCGCGCGCGAAAACTCCAAGTACTCAAAGGGAACACCCTTTGTTCTCATTTTCCTCTATTTATACCCCATAAGCTTCCATCACATGGCCAATGTGGGACTAAATGCTTGTAGCTAACTTTAGTCCCTTTTTGGCTTTGAATTAGGCAATCTTTGGACTTGAATATCTCATTCATTCGAAGTCGGAATTGAACATGTGAATATACCACGTTCATCACCAATGGAAGGAGAACACACTCCAACCATCATCCGGTTGATTCGATCAACGGATCTTGCCATAATTCAACTCGAAGATTCACCTTTATATTCTTCAATTCCAACAGAATCTTAGTTTGTTTTTTTAAAATTTCTGTAATTAAATGTGCCTTCCATATTACTGATATATACATATTGAAATTTTAAAATAAATTTCTACATGAATGTTTATTTAAATTGGTCTCTGAACACATGACTCGACTCTTCATTTCCCTTGAGAAGCAACAATGGTGGACCACAGTCAAGAAAGCCCCCCTTTCAGAGTACCAGAGGTTCCCCTGCAAAATCAGTACACTCTCTCTCTCCGCTGCTAAGTCCAAACCCACGTGAGAAAGCCAGTGCTAGCTTTCACCTCAGTCAGTTCCCGAGATCAAACACTTGAGACTAAGAGGTTATTAAACTTCAAAAAGAAGAAACCAAAAAAAAAAATTAAAAATAAAGTCTCAATAACGAGAGAGAGAGAGAGAGAGAGAGAGGGGCTGAGGATTTCAAGAGAAAACTACACATTGGATTTTGTATTGTTTTCTTCTTCTTCTCTCTTGGGTTCCTACAGAGACCCAAGTAGGTTTTCAGTTCAACAACCAGAGCATGTCCCACACGTTAGTGGCATCCGTGTGGTGTCCCTTCTACTGTTTAGGGAAAGATGCTGTTGCCGCTGCTTTCTATTTTTTGCCGTGTCTCTCTAGACGTATCTGAATTCACGAGCGATTGGGAGAAAGAGAACAAAGAGAGAGATGGCACTGAAAACCATGGCATTTGATACCACAGAAGAGTACATAGATTTCAGATATAGATTTATATGCCATACAGGAACGAGATTGAAAAAGTGACCATTATTATTTACTACTTTCTTCGTTTCTTTATTTCTCTCACCTCTTTTTTTTTTTTTTTTTTTTTTCCCTCTTCTCCTTTTTTTTTTTTTTTTTTTTGAAGGATTTTCTTTTTCTGAAGAGAAGAAAGAGAGAAAAAAGAGAGGATGAAAAGAACTTTAAAAGAGATACGTGTTTATTTAAAGAGGGATGTGTTTATTTGTCCAAAAAGAGGAGAAGGAGGAGGCATTTAATAATTACATGATACTTGAGCTATCATTAGAGAAGAAAAAAGAGAAGATTAAAATAATATATATCGTTTGCCTTGATCCTTATATTCTTAGTTTCCAATCAAAAACTGATAGGATGAAAATTTAAAAATGAAGAGTACACCTAGAAACCATTAGATTTCTTTGCCTCTCTTTATTATTTATTTTTTCAAAGAGAGTCAAAAACTTGAGTTGAAGAAGAAGCCCTCTCTTCACGAGTTCTTCAACTCTTTTCCACCTCTTTGACATGAAACAAACGGGGATCTCAACTGGGGTTTAATTTGAAACTACACAATCTAGTGGATATTGGTCACTGAGAGTGCCTATTTGCTTGCTTTTAGCTCCAATTGGCACTACTGAGAGAAGGAGATGGGGCTCTCCTCTCTCTCTCTCTCTCTCTCTCTCTCTCCTCTCTCTCTCTCTCTCTCTCTCCCCGCTCCCCCCCCCCCCCCCCCCCCCCCTCCCCTCCCCACTAGTAGAATATAATAGAAAGAAAATCAAGATCAAACCTTTGTATATTAGAGGGGTCTCTATCTCTATCTCTCTGTCAGCTGATCATATATAAAATATACTTAGCAAAATCTTAACGACTTAAAACTGATTCAACGTTTTAATTAATTAATAGTAACCATGTTGAGCCTCTCACATGCACTTACTCGTTGGGCTTTTCTCCTTTGGATATATATATGTTAATTAATTTAATATAATATGATTGTTGCACATTAAAAACAATAACAGCTCTAAAGAGAGGATTTCAGTACAATGAAAAAGGAAGGGCAATTAGAGATCACTACTTACCATTATCACCAGCACCAGCACCACCATGATTCTCTTGTTCTTTTTCTTTCTACAAATGAATGGCAAAAGAAATGAAATATTCAAAAAAAAAAAAATCATAAAGGAAAAAATTAAATAGAAAGTTATTTTTTTTCGGACAAATTAATTTGTAAATTATAGACAAACCTTTTCAAAAGAATCTTGAACCAAAACTAGGATTTAGACCATAATGCATCCTCTTCTTTCCCACAAACAAATGTAAAAACAATTAGCAAAAAGAAAAAAGAATATGTTGCACATACATGTTCATGAAGTACCCACCAATTAATAAACTGAAACTTTTAACACCAAATATCCTTAATTAATTACATCACTTCCCAAAACCGCAAAAACTATAGAAGAAAGAAATAAGTAACCTCAAATGAAAGATCCAAGTTAAGAATTCGGCGACGCTGGCTCCATCCCCTCAGTCACCACCGACGACACGTAGCTGGCCGCGGTCGCCGCCGCCGCCGCCGCCGCCAGCGATTTATCATCGCAGACCGCCGCCCTCGGCTTAGAATGGAACTGAGTCTTGCAGGCCTGGCACGTGATCTGTATCATCACAGAATTGATCCGCGTCATCGCCCCGTCTCTCACCGCGAACGCCTTGCTGAGCTCGGCCTGCGCCTGCTGCCTCAGCTTTTTAGCGTTGGCTAGTTCTTGCTCGGCGATCTCCAGCTGCCGCTTCGCGTGCGCCCTCGTCTCGTCCGCCGCGGCCTGCTCCTGCACCGCCAGCCTCAGCTGCTCCCTGGTTTCCTCTTTCAGCCTGTTGGTCACCAATGCAGTTTCATTTATTGGATCCAGAGTACCAATGGACAGCTGTAATTTTGTGGCGTGGGCCTCGTCGGAGGTGGGAGAGAGAGGTGATGATGACGAGGACGGGAGGTTGCTGACGTCATGGGTGTTGGATGCCGATGTGGGGAGAAGTTGGAGCACGCGGTGGTGGCGGTGGTGGGAAGGGGAGGGGTTTGAGGTTGGTGGAGGAACATGGAGGGGAATGGGGTTGGGCCGCGGAGGCCCGGCCAGATTGGTGCCGGTGGGGCTGCGGTGCTGAAATTGGTTTCGCTTGATGGCTCGGGCTCGAGGCGGTGCGAGAGAGACAGGCGCCGGGCTGTGACGACTGCTGCTGCTGATTCTGCATGTCGCTTCGGCCTTGGCCGGCGGTGCAGGCGTCTTGGTGCTCGATGAAGCTCTCCACCCTACAGTTGTTGTTGAATTTATGATCAGTTAGGATTCTGATTTTTGTGATCTAGGGTTCAGATGGACATACAAACAGTTACAATTCTGTAATATTTTCCTTTGAAATAAAATGAACTCATTGGAATTGTAGATCATTATTTGTACGATCAACACTCATAAAAGAAAGTATTATTTAAGATCAAGAAATCATAACAAAGAGCAATATTCCATCTGACATATAAGCTAGCTGGGATTTCTTGACATGAAAACAATAAGTAAATTAATTTTCATTACTTATTGTTATTTCCACAAGATTTTTACAAGTTTGTGAAATTTCTTACCCTGTAAGTAAACTCATTAATAATGCGATTATTTCCATACCATCATCAAAATTAAAAACCAAATGTAAAATTTCAATTTCGAATTAATTAATCAAGATAAAGAAGGCACGGCAGACCTTGAAAAAACTCGGCCGCAGTCGCAAGAATGGCCGCGAGTGCCGCAGGTCTTGAGATGAGCCTTGTAATCAGACTGTACCGCGTAAGCTTTGGAGCACTTGCGCAGACCCACTGCTTCTGGTTGCTGTGCTTCCGCCTGAAGTGCTTCTTGATCCCGACGAGATCGCCGAGTGCGTGGCAGGGGTCGTGGTGGAGGCAGCTGGGCTCGGGACACACGAACACCCGTTTCCTCACCTCCGAGTCTCCCTCTTCAGCAGCTTCCATGGGACCTTGTGCCGCCTCCGGTGCATCTGCAGGTTCTGATCCTCTGGAACCCTTGTTGCAGATCTCGCACACGTATCGGTCGGACTCCAGCAGGGTGCGCGGCGACAGCGACACCACCTCGGCGTCTGGATCTGCAAAGATCAGTGGGTGATCACACGACTGTAATTAAACTAATCAATCAAATAAAGTTTCATTTTTTTTACCTGGGGTTCCGGCTGGGCGGCGCTTCCGCTTGGAGCCGTTGGCGGCATTGTCGAGAGCGCAGGAGGCGAAGGAGGGCTGAAGAGGGCCGGCGATAGAGGATGACGACATGTTTGTCCCGGTGTGGGGGCCGGCGAAGGGGAGCTAAACATTGATGGTGGGTCTATCTCGTTCTATCTGATCTCTTCTTCTAATTTCTCTCCTCCCTCTCTCTCTCTCTCTCTCTCTCTCTCTCTCTCTCTCCTCTCTCTCTCTCTCTCTCTCTCTCTCTCTCTCTCTATCGAAACCTAGCTACAAATGAATAAAAAAAGGAGAAGGAGAGGGGAGGAAAGTGGAATATTACAGCTATGGGTCTATGTATCTTTGTCTGTCTCTCTGTTTGGTTCTCTGAAAGCTTAGAGATGGAGATATGGGCAGCTTTGCAACAGCTTTTAAGGGCTGAAGAGGCTTTCTATGGGTGTTCATGGATGGGCAATTGGAAGTGAGAGAAGGGGGGAGCCTTTGGAGTTATTGGGGTTGGAGTTGTTCTGTTCTTTCTTCTTGTAAGCTTGTGAGGACTGGGGGAAGGGTTGAGTTATTATTATTACAGTTTTTTGTTTGCTACAAATTAATAAAACGTTTTGAAGAGGGAGAGGCAGAGGGAGAGGACTGAGACTGATAGTGATCCAATCAGGTGACTTGAAACTTGAGCCCCCACCACACTGAGAGAGAGAGAGAGAGGGACACAGAAAAAAACATCCTCACAAAGAAACAAAAGCCCTCATTATTTTATGACTCTTGGGCAGTAAATTTGCATGCAATAATGCAGGTCCTGCCCCCAGTGCACGTGAGCTCCCTTCTCCTCTCTTTGTACGAATACGTACCTGTATGGATGACTACTAGATTACAGTATTCACACAGTATGTGGACTGTGTACAGTGTACATTACTACTATTATTTTGTAAGGATGTACCTATTTGTGTGTGGCATTGCTTATTTTGTTTGTGTCTACGGACTCTGTGTCTACCCCTCATTTGTTCTGCTCTGGATCTTACGGAGGTAATAATTTTGTTTTCGTGTTAACATGCATGATTCGTTGCTTCGGAAAAAACGTTTGCTAGCTTCATTTCTTGGGATCCAATTGCTAGGCGCAATGTTGTTGTTTCTAGTTAGTTCTGTTACGGCCGTACACAAATTATTTGCCAAGGCTAGCTCGCATGAAGATCAAGTACGTACTAACGTCATGTTTTCCAAGGAGAAAAATACATTTTATTTGCAACGTCCATTAGAAGAGAAATATACAAGAGCTGTCAGTAGAGAGTTTTTGTTTGTTAAGAATACATGTATGGGTGATTTTTACAATTGATCGAGCGATGCGTTGTAGGTCTTATTCATTGTAAACTGCCCATTTTTATAAACGATCCCTTTTCTTGACATTTCATGTAACACTAGTGTAGAAAAGGCTTCTCGCGTCAATTTAAAACCGACATGAAAAAATAGTACTCGATGTCTATTCAGGCAACGCAAAAACTCTGTAACTTTTCATGTCGGATGTAAGAAATAAAAGTAACTATTATGCGGATTAACAGCCAAGATTTTAGAATCAACATCATCTCAAAAATTAGAATACATAATCAAAAAAACCCTAATACTTAAATCCCATACCTGAAGCCATTGGAGAAGATTGGATGAAAATTGAAGAAGACCTTAATTCCTTCCTTTTGATCCTGCAAATCCTAATGCAATGATCCTCTTTTCTCTGTCTCCTTTTCCTTTCACAAAACCTCCAGAAAATCTTTTACTGATGGGTTTTTCTCAAAAATGAGCGATCGTTTTGTATTTCTTTGCAGGAGGAGAAAAGTGGGTCGCACATTTGCAAATAAACCCTTGAAAAATACCATCCATCATGGTACCCTTATATCTCAAAAGTTTATATAAACTATATACATGTGACTTTAATATGGGCACCCTTAATATCAGTTAACCTTTAATTAGGAATCCAACACATAACCAAGGTTATTGGTCCACCTTTAATGTGAGATTAACATTCTCCCACTTGGACCATTAACCGATTAGGTTAAAACTTTAGAAAACAAATAAAAGAAAAGACTCATTTGTAAATCATTTTTGACTCTATTGGATTCCATACCGAAAAACCTTGACACGTGATCACGAATTTTAAAAACAACAACTGATAAGCCCAAATATGAAATACTGTAATACTGCAATTAGCTTGGACCACCAATGCGAGTCATAGCGGTTATACAACATCCACGTCATACTCCCTTCTATGTACCACAACATTGATACCCTTACTAATTGAGTCCATAACCATAATGACCCCTGTAATTGTCTTGTAAGACATTTCCTGTTTAACATACATCCATACAAAATATGTGCACACATAATTGGATAACAGAAACACAGAAACAACCTTTTATTGCGCAATAATGTCAATTACATAAGTACCAAAATATACATTTACAGATTGTCCAAAAGACCCATTCTAACACATGTTCCTTAAATGTCTTTGGAGGCAATCCTTTTGTCATTGGATCAGCAACCATTAAAGTGGTACTTATACTTTCAATTGACACTTTCTGTTTCTCAACTCTTTCTCTAACCACCAAGTACTTCAGTTCTATGTGTCTAGAACCATTAGAGTACTTACCATTCTTAGAGAAGAAAACGGCTGCTGTATTGTCACATATATCTTCAGCGGCCTGGCAATAGAGTCACTACACTAAGTGCTGAGATAAAATTCCTTAACCATAATGCATGATTTGTGGCCTCAAAACAAGCTATGAACTCAGCCTCCATCGTGGATGAAGCAATGATAGACTGCTTTACACTCTTCCACGAGATTGCCCCACCTGCTAGCAAGAAAATAAATCCTGAGGTAGACTTCCTACTATCTGGGCAACCACCAAAATCTGAGTCCGAATAGCCGATCACCTCCAACTGATCTGATCTCCTGTATGTGAGCATATGGTCCTTCGTCCCTTGAAGATACCGCATAACCTTCTTAGCTAATTTTCAGTGCTCCATTCCTGGATTGCTCTGGTATCTTCCCAACATCCCAACTGCAAAACTGATATCTGGCCTGGTACAAGTGCTCGCATACATCAAGCTCCCAACAGCTGATGCATACGGAACTTTCTGCATTTGACCCTTTTCTAAGTCATTTCTGGGACACTAGCTCCCACTTAATTTGTCACCCTTCTGAATGGGTGCAGGACTGACTGAACACATTTTCATATGAAATCTTTTCAAGACTCGGTTGATATAACCTTTTTGAGACAGTCCTAGCAATCCTCGAGATCTATCCCTGAAGATCTCTATGCCAACCACATAAGCTGCCTCACCCATATCAACCATCTGAAAGTTCTTGGTAAGATAGCTTTTAGTTTCATACAGCAGACCATATCACTACTGGCTAACAAGATATCATCCACATACAGAACCAAAAATATAAACTTGCTCCCACTGATCTTTAGATATATACACTGATCAACAGGGTTTTCTGTAAATCCAAAAGATGTAATGGTATCATTAAACTTTATATACCATTGCCTGGAAGCTTGTTAAGTCCGTATATGGATTTCTTTAATTTGCAAGCCAAGTGTTCTTTACCTTCATTTGCGAACCCTTCAGGTTGCTCCATGTAAATTACTTCATCCAAATCTCCATTCAGAAAAGCAGTTTTCACATCCATTTGATGTAACTCCAAATCATAATGAGCTACAAGTGCCATAATGATTCTAAGAGAGTCCTTCTTTGATACTGGAGAGAAGGTTTCTCTATAATCAATGCCTTCCTTCTGAGTGAAACCTTTAGCCACAAGTCTGGCCTTATATCGTTCGATATTGCCTTTAGAGTCGCGCTTGGTCTTAAAGACCCATTTACACCCGACTTTCTTACAGTTATCAGGCAATTCAACGAGATCTCAGACTTGATTTTGGTCCATAGATTTCACTCATCATTCATAGCATCATCAATCCATTTACTAGAATCATTGCATTCTATGGCTTGTGAAAATGAAACTGGATCTTTATTTATCCCAATATCATAATCAGATTCCTGTAGATACACCACATAATCATCTGAAATGGCAGATCTTCTTTTCCTTTGAGATCTTCTCAAAGCTGCCGGTTGTGGTGGTTCTACAATATTTTCAATGGCGATATCCTCATGGAGTGGTGAACCAATATCAATATGTTGTTCTGGTATCTCAACTTGATGATCAAGCTGAGGGACAACAATTTCTCTTGAAGGAAAGGTAATTGGGACATTTACCCTTACTACTTCAAGATCTACCTTTCTTGGTTCATCACTCCCACTAAATTCACCATTCTCCAGGAATCTGGCATTACCAGTTTCAACTATTCTTGTACTATGGTTAGGGCAATAAATTTGTATCCCTTAGACTTATCTGGATAACCAATGAAATACCCAGATATTGTTTTTAAGTCTAATTTCTTTTCTTGTGGATTATATATTCTACCTCTGCTGGACAACCCAAACATGTAAATGTCTTAAACTAGGTTTCCTACCAGTCCACAACTCGAAAGGAGTTGTTGGGACTGCCTTACTAGGAACCCTGTTTAAGATATACATAGCAGTCTTTAAGGCTTCATTCCACAATGAAATGGGTACATTAGAGAAGCTCATCATGCTCCTAACCATATCCATAAGTGTTCGGTTTCGCCTTTCAGCAACACCATTCTGCTGAGGCGTACCTGGCATTGTGTATTGAGCACAAATACCACGCTTTTCTAGAAATTTGGCAAATGGGCCAGGATGTTGTCCTGACTCATCATATCTACCATAAAATTCACCACCTCGATCTGATCTTATGATTTTAACCTTTCTATCTAATTGTCTCTCGACTTCTGTAATGAACACCTCAAGGATGTCAACAGCCTGAGACTTTTCATGAATTAGATATACATAACCATAACGTGACAGATCATCTATAAAGGTAATGAAATATCTCTCTCCCGTAAAACATGGAATGGAGAGTGGTCCGCAATATCTGTATGAATTATTTCAAGGAGTTCTTTACTTCTTGTGGCACTTTTCTTAGTGTGTTTGGTTTGCTTTCCTTTTATGCAATCCACACACACATCAAAATCAGTGAAGTCTAGGTTATCCAAAATCTCATTCTTCACCAATCTTTCAATTCTATCCCTGGAGATATGCCCCAGTCTCCTATGCCACAAGATAGAGGATTTTTCATTTATTAAGCCACGTTTATACCAACATTCGAATGCAGAGATAATAAAGATTGTGCAAACTCATCATTCAATGAAATTTTTATATAAACTATCACATAAAATTCCATGTCCAACCGGAATTGAATTATACATTAAACTGAGTTTTCCACAACTGAATAAAACAGAATATCCAAAAACATCTAATTTGGATATTGACATTAAGTTCCTAGAAATCGAAGGTACATAAAAAGTATCTTCAAGATCCATCTGATGTCCCGTCTCTAAGAGTAGTCGATAAGTACCAACATATTCGACCTCCACTTTGAGACGGTTCCCCATAAAGACGAATCTCTCACTTTCCTTCGGTTTTCGGGTTGTAAGGAATCCCTGCATTGAATTAGTTATGTGAGTTGTGGCTCCAGAGTCAATCCACCAAGTATTAGAAGGTACTTCAGCAAGATTTGATTCATAACATACAAAAGAAAGATTTATCCTTTCTTTTCGAACCAAGCTTTCTCTTGTTGCAGTCCTTCTTCATATGTCCCTTTCTGCCGCCAAGAAGTAGCACTTGACAGTGAAGACCTTTCCATGACCTTGGCTGCTTTCCCATGGTCATGCCCTTTCTTTGATGAAAATCTCTTACCTCTTCCATATTTACCTTTCTTATGGATACCTCCTTGAGTTACTGCCAATGCTGAGTGATGCCCTTCTTGCCTCAGTCTCACTTCCTCTTGTACACACATACCAGTTAGCTCATTCAAATTCCACTTATCTTTATGAGTGTTGTAGTGAACCTTGAATGGCCCAAACTGAGGAGGAAGTGAGTTGAGGATGAACTGTACCAAGAAGGATTCATCCACTTTCATACCCAGTGATCCTAACTTAGCAGCCTTATCAGTCATATTTAGAATGTGTTGTTGAACTCCTCTATTACCATCATATTTCATGGTGGTAAGTTCAGCCATAAGGGTGCCAGCTAATGACTTATCTGTAGACTTAAATCGGTCTCTTACAGCAGATAAAAGTTCAGATGCACTAGTGGTATGTGGGAGGGAAGTCTTGATATTATTGGCTATGGTCATCTTTATGAACATGAGACTGAGTCTATTCGACCTTTCCCAAGCTTTGGCATGGCTAACCTGCTCTGCTGTACTTTCAGCAGTCACTTCATCAGGTTTCTCTACCAAAAGGGTCATGTCTAGGTCCAGGACACCCAGTGTAAACTGTACATGCTCAAACCACTCAGAGAATTTGTACCATCCAGGGCTGGAATGCTAGTGGCATGAGTGTGAAGGGAAGTAGGACGTTCACTGAAAACATAATAGGACAAGCTCACATTAGGCCACGAATCAATACAAAGTTTTAAATTTAATTAAGATGAACTATTGATATCACTTTTATTCTCCTTTGGCGAAACCTAAGCATATCTAGTGTTCACTCTTTAGGTGAGACTCTTTTATCACCTATGTAGGTCTAATATAATTTATGCTACTTAGACAGTAAGTCATGTTACCTTTGGGTATCCACTTCTACACCACTAAGTTGCATAAATTACACTACCCTACCCCGGTTCATAATTATTTGAAAGAGACTTTCCTTTGGGCCAGTCCCAATCTCCTAACTAGAACCGCCATCGAGAGTATTATTGTCTTTAATGTCACTTACATTGACAAGTCTTTTATGTAGTTGTATATTCATAAGGTTTACTAACATAGGTCACTTTGGCAACTACTAGATCAATAACCATATGAATACAAAACTAACCAATAATATTCTCTAATCTTTTATTTGAGTAATACTATAATACTTCAATTCTATTACTTGACCAACATCAATCAATATTAACACAATAACTTAAATGTGTAACATACTTTGATTGATTATAAACAACCATTAGTCGACTACAAGGAAAGACTAGTCGACTTGGTCAAGTCAAGTCGACTATAAGAAAAGACTAGTCGACTTGAGTCAAGTCAAGTCGACTACACATTTAGGTCTAGTCGACTAGGGCAAGGAAAAGTTAGTCGACTATACCCTATAAGTAGTCGACTACAAATTTTATCAGTCGACTACACATATTATTAGTCGACTTGGTTGGAAGGCAAACTCTCGGTTAAATATTAGTCGACTTGGCAAAAATGGTTAGTCGACTATACACTTTACTAGTCGACTAATCAAAAATATAAGTCGACTCCTGTTAGAAACAGAGAGTTCTCAACTTTCGGGAAAATAAATTAGTCGACTATAACATATGATTAGTCGACTAATAGTCGACGAAACAGTTATCAAATGGCAGTTCCTGTTCCGATGACTTAATCAAAAATTAGGGAAAATTAGGGTTTCTTAATCCTAAATTTTGATCCCTTTTAATTGCATAATTAGAGGAGTATGAACATGATATTAGGGCTATGTAATCCTCTATTAATTCCACAATTAAAAGATCAAAAAATTTGATTTTATGAAACATTAATCAAAACCCTAATTTATCATAATCTTTAATCCAAGATGTATTGATTCTTAACACGGCTCTGATATCAAATGTAAGAAATAAAAGTAACTATTATGCGGATTAATAGCCAAGATTTTAGAATCAACATCATCTCAAAAATTAGAATACATAATCAAAAAACCCTAATACTTAAATCCCCATACCTGAAGCCATTGGAGAAGATTGGATGAAGATTGAAGAAGACCTTGATTCCTTCCTTTTGATCCTGCAAACCCTAATGCAATGATCCTCTTTTCTCTCTTCTCCTTTTCCTTTCACAAAACCTTCAGAAAATCTTTTACCGATGGTTTTCTCAAAAATGAGCGATCGTTTTGTATTTCTTTGCAGGAGGAGAAAAGTGGGTCGCACATTTGCAAATAAACCCTTGAAATAATACCATCCATCATGGTACCCTTATATCTCAAAAGTTTATATAAACTATATAAATGTGACTTTAATATGGGCACCCTTAATATCAGTTAACCTTTAATTAGGAATCCAAAACATAACCAAGGTTATTGGTCCACCTTTAATGTGAGATTAACAGTTTTTAGTCGATATTAAAATAAATATTTAATATTGATTATTTAAATATCCGACATTATAATAAAATTTATTTTTTATAGACGTGTAACTTACAAAATTTCCACGTCGGTTCTTAGCAAAACCGACGTGTAAGGTAGACATTCCACATTGGTTCTGCTAAGAACCGATGTGGAAAATTCATTGTCGATTCTTTAAGAACCGACGTGGAAAGTATATACGACGTCGGTTTAAAATTGACGTCGTATATATTATTAATTTTTTAAAATTCATTTTAATGTTTCCAGACACCAGTACAGATCTGTGTACATATTTCAGCCAATCCAGACACATATATAATCCAGCCACATATAGTACAAAATATCGAACAGAATGTCACACACATATAAAACATATACAGATTTCAGCCAATTCAGACACATAGAATCCAGCCAATATAGGCACATAGAATCCAGTCAATACAGACACAAATAGAAACCAATCCAGAAGCATATAGACAAATATAGAATCATATACTGATCTATAGAACTTATTGATCACTTATTTAAAAGAATCCAATACAAACACATCGAGAATATATATATATATATATATATATATATATTATAATATATTATATATATATATATATATATATATATATATATATATATATAGGGAGCTGATCCTCTAAGAACGGTTCTCACGGATTTCTGTGAGAACTTTCACGTGGGTCGTCGGATTTGATAGATTAAATCAAATAAAACTAGATCTCTATCAGATCCGACGGCCTACGTGAAAGTTCTCACATGAATTCGTGAGAACCGTTCTTAGGGATCACTCACTATATATATATATATATATATATATATATATATATATATATATATATATATAATATATATATATATATATATATATATATATATATATAAAGAGAGAGAGAGAGAGAGAGAGAGAGAAAAATGTATATCAGCCCGCGGGCTGATAGTACTCTCTCAGCCTGCGGTGACGTGGCTCGATTTGTCACCTCACTGACTTGCGGCCCGCTTTTAGGGAGAAGTTAAATTACCAAATACCCCTTATGATAACTTTTCCTTATTGTTTTTTATTATTTTTCTCCCCTTTTATTTTGCCGCTCTTTATAGGATATAAATTACTTTTCGCCTTATTTCTTTACCTCTTTTTTGAAAGATGTAGTTTCTCCTTTTCAGCCTGGGATAAATTTTTTTTTGAAAATATAAAATCTTTTCAGATCAATGTTTTCAGCCTGCGATAAAATTCTACTTTATAGTTTAATTTTTTTTGTATATAATGTAGTCAGAGTCTTTGGTCGCATTGTACATTTAAACTGCGACCTTAGTCAAAGTCTTTGGTCGCAGTGTACATGGTGAAATGCGACCAAGGTCGCAGTGTTGTTATTGATAAAGATAGCCAGCAACTGCAATCTAGGGTTGCATTACATGGACTGCGACTTTGGTCGCAGTACGTTAAGTAATTATTTTTTTGAATATAATGTAGTCAGAGTCTTTGGTCGCATTGTACATTTAAACTGCGACCTTAGCCAAAGTCTTTTTCGCAGTGTACATGGTTAAATGCGACCAAGGTCGCAGTGTTGTTATTGATGAAGATGGCCAACAACTGCAATCTAGGGTTGCATTACGTGGACTGCGACTTTAGTCGCAGTACGTTAAGTAAGTGTTGTTTTATTAAGTGTTGTTTTTTGGATTAAGTCATTTTTTGAATCTAAATGAAAATGAAAAGTTGTCTGTTGTCTGATGCGACTTGGAGTCAGTCCGTGAGACGCGACCTGTCATAAAGATTTTATGAGATCTTTTACGTCAAGTCTATGTTGACGAACCCCGCACCATTCGTTGTTTCCCGAAGCGGTTGTCTACGCGTCGGTTCTTCATTGGGTTTAGGCGTTAATGTCTTTTAATGCAAACCGGCGCTGGCGGTGGAGACCATTAATGCCGACGATTCTGATTAATGAACCATTAATTATGGTTATTATGGGCTGCCTATAAATAGGCTCACGCTCTCCTTTAACAGTCCATAATTAGACTGTTTTCTTTCGAGAGCAATTGCTCTGAGAATTTTCGTCTTCTTCAGAGTCTCTAACAGGGGCCTGCCTCCATGGATGAAGATGACCCTATTGATGAACTTGATCGATGTTCGTCCACAAGGGAAGAAGTCATAGACCTCATCGTCCACAAGGAAGAAGTCATGGTCCTCGTCGTTCACAAGGAAGAAGTCATGATCCCTGACGAGGACTTAATCCTCACCGAGATCTGCTCTGACTTGATGCACCAGTCAAGCTTGCTGGTAACAGATGGTCAGAGTGGGTATGGCGGCGGGGTGTGGTGGATATAGTGGTGGGTAGCATTCCCTGTGAGGTCTAAAAACCTCCTCTCTTACCCCAGAAGTGACATCGAGGAACTCCATGCTCACTGGATAACCTTCTGGTGAAGAGATATTCAAAAACGAAAGATTCTGCTGCCACCAGACCTCCAGGAGAAGATTGCTCTTAGTAGTCAACAAGGGCTCTTCTTGGCTCTTTTTATGTTTTGTCTTCTTGGATACTTTGATGTTTAGTCTTCTTTGTAACACTCAATCTTATTGATTCTGCTGCCACCCAGACCTCAAGAAGAAGATTTCTCTTAGTCAACAAGGTATTTTTTGATGTTTAGTCTTCTTGGCTACTTTGATTTTTAGTCTTCTTTGTAACACTCAATCTTATTGATTCTGCTGCCACCAGACCTCAAGAAGAAGATTGCTCTTAGTCAACAAGGGATTTTTTTGATGTTTTATTCTTCTTTTGTACTGCTGTATTTGTAACACTCATCTTATTGTATAAGAGATCGTTTTGTATCATTTGCACATGCCTGGAGATAAATGCCTGGACATAAATAAAAAGCATATTTGTTTTTTTAATAAACTACGAACTTTTTCACAGCCATGCATTGCAAACAAAACAACTATGATCATAGATGACACTGCGATCAAGGTCGCATAAGATACATTGCAAACAGTAACTACTGTGACCAGGGTCGACACTGCGACCAAAGACTGCGACTAAGCAACTGTTGCGGTGACGTGTCACATCGTCGCAGTGTTGTTGTTGATTAAGACTAAAAACCAGCAATAGCGACCAAGATTGGAGATTATTTTTTTAAGACTGCGGCCATCAACTGCGACCAAAATCGCAGTGTTGTTATTGATTATTTATAAAGACCACCAACTGCGACCAAGGTCGCAGTGATGTTGTTGATTAAGAGTAAAGACCAGCAACTGCGACCAAGGTCGCTGTGTATTTTATTAAGACTAAACAGCAACAACTGCGATCAAGGTCGCAGTTTATTTTATTAAGACTACGGTCAGAAACTGCGACCAAGGTAGCAGTGTTGTTGTTGAGTAAGACTAAAGTCCAGCAACTGCGACCAAGGTCGCAGTGTATTTATAGAGTCTGCGTCCAGCAACTGCAACCAATGTCGCAACTTTCATTTTAAAATTTTTAAGGGTGAAGTTATAATTATTAACTGCGACCAAGGTCGCAGTGTTGTTAAGGATAAAGATGGTCGCAGTGTACATGGTTAAATGTGACCAAGGTCGCAGTGTTGTTGTTGATAAAGATGGCCAGCAACTGCAGTCTTAGGTCGCTTTACATGGACTGCGACCTTGGTCGCAGTACGTTAAGTAAGTATTTTCCTTTAGATTAACATGCATAGCGACCAAGGTCGCCGTGTTCTTGTTTTATTAAGTGTTGTTTTGGATTAAGTCATTTTTTGAATCTAAATGAAAAATGAAAAGTTGTCTGTTGTCTGATGCGACTTGGACTGACTCTGTGAGACGCGACCTGTCATAAAGATTTTATGAGATCTTTTTACGTCAAGTCTACGTTGATGAACCCGCACCATTCGCTGTTTCCCGAAGCTGTTATTATGGGCTGCCCATAAATAGGGCTCACCCTCTCCCTTTAACAGCCCATAATTAGACTGTGTTCATTTGAGAGCAATTGCTCTGAGAATTTCCGCCTTCTTCAGAGTCTCTAACAGGGGCCTGCCTCCATGGATGAAGATGACCCTATGCACGAAGAAGACCCAGAGCTTGATTGTCCTTTTTCAGGTTCGCTGGGCCTGTGGGAGAATATTTTGGCCGGTGAACTTGATCGATATTCGTCCACAAGGAAGAAATCATGGTCCTCGACGTCCACAGTTTTTTAGTACACGGGGACGTCAATAACACCACTGCTCTTATTCAACAAGGGCTCTTTTGATGTTTCGTCTTCTTGGTTCTTTTGATGTTTAGTCTTCTTTGTACTGCTATATTGTAACACTCAATCTTATTGTATAAGAGAGCGTTTTGAATCATTTTCACATGCCTGGAGATAAATGCCTGGACATAAATAAAAAGACCTCAATAACAACACTGCTCTTAGTCAACAATGGCTCTTTTGATGTTTAGTTTTCTTTCTACTGCTATATTGTAACACTCAATCTTATTGTATAAGAGATCGTTTTTTTTATCATTTTCACATGCCTGGAGATAAATGCGTGAAAATAAATAAAAAGCATATTTGTTTTTTAATAAACTACGACCTTTGGTCGCAGTCATGCATTGCAAACAAAACAACTTGGATCAGAGACCACACTGCGACCAAGGTCGCATAAGACTACAGTGCAAACAGAAACAACTCCGACCAGGGTCGACATTGCGACCAAAAAACTGTGACCAAGGTTGCAGATTATTTTTTTTAAGACTGCGTTCATCAACTGCGACCAAAGTCGCAGTGTTGTTGATTATTTATAAATACCACCAACTGCGACCAAGGTCGCAGTGATGTTGTTGATTAAGAGTAAAGATCAGCAACTACGACCAAGTTCGCTGTGTATTTTATTAAGACTAAACACCAACAACTGCGATCAAGGTCGCAGTTTATATTATAAAGACTACGGTCAGAAACTGCGACCAAGGTAGCAGTGTTGTTGTAGATTAAGATTAAAGACCAGCAACTGCGACCTTGGTCGCATTGTATTTATTAAGTCTGCGTCCATGGTCGCAGTATTTCAACCAATACATAGTAGTAAAATGTAATTCACACAAATAACTTTAGAAAACAGATTTATATATATTTAAAAAGAAAAACAAAATACAATTTTTAACTTCTAATCGTCGTCATCACCATAGTAATCAGATTCGTCGTCAAGAGTCATGCTTTCGTCTTCTGTATCGCTTTCGTCTTCTGTCTCTTCCTCCTCTTCAGGTACAGTCTCATCGTCGCTTTCTTCCTCTTCATGTTTGTGTTTTGGTTCATCAATGAACTCGCAGAAAGGGTCGTCTGTATCAAGCTCAGATTCTGACCCATAGCGAGACATTGTTTCAGAACTAAACATAAAATCATCATTTGATGATTGGCTTCTTTCTTTCCGTGAAGACGGTGGTGATGGTGAAGACATTTTTTGAATGTATTTTCGGAACAGTGAGAGTAACGAGTTTGAGCAAAAATAACTTAGTATGTTTTTAATCCTTTGCTCATGACCCTTTATATGTATTTAATCCCGGAATTCCAAAAGGTTTAAGCTCTCGGACCACGTGAATATCTCTCAAATATATTTTCTATCTTTTTCCAAAAATTGTATACTTCCTAGGTGACTGTTCAGTTATCCAAACAGTTTAAAAGTTAATACACTATAACTTTAAATTACTTTGAACTCCAAAAAGTACATTATTGCGACCAAAGTCGCATTAGGAACTGATAAATGATTAACTGCGACCATAAATTGCATCCGTAGTAGGATTGCGACTATGGTCGCAGTGTTTAAGAGCAGCAGTCGCAGTTTGGATATGTAATTAAAAGAGCTTATAAGTTAATATAGTGAGAAAGAGACCTTACAAAAAAAATAGAATTAAAAGCTTTTAAAAGAAGACAAAATATAATTGAATATCAGAAGATCAGGAAATCCTAATCCTCGTCATTATCACCATCATAAGCAGATTCATCGTCTTCATTCTTCTGCTCTTCCTCTTCATCACTTATTTCCTCATCATCTTGAGGTTTTTTTGTTTCTCACCGATGAACTCCCAGAATGGATCGTCTCTATCAAGCTCTTCGTCTGACCCGTTGCTAGGAAGCGAGCCTACAGCATCAGAGGACATGCTTTCATCAAGCATGTCTCCGTCAAGTGGCAGAGGAATAATGTCTTCTTCACTAACGCACATGAAAAATTCATTATCATCATGAATAGGAGGATCAGTTAATACATTATTTGATGTAGTGAGATAGTCAAAAGGAGTGAAGTCCAGACTGGTATCAGATTCACTAGAATATCCTAAAGACAAAGGGCCGGTGGGGATTGATTGAAGTTGAATTCTGAGTGTTCAGAGGAAGAAGATGGGGAAGACATGATTCAAGAATGAATTTTTTTTGAAAGTTTTTGAAATCAAATTGAAAAGGAAGAGCAAAATTATAGTTTTTTAGGTATGAGGTAATATATTAGTTACAAGCATTATATAAAGGTCAATATTGTGGAAGAACATGAATAGTAATAATAATTGTTACAGGTGAGGGTTGAGTATGGTAGGAAGTGGTAAAAAAAAATTAAATATTTAATTGAAGATTTATTGCTGGAGAATCCGAAGTACAAATTAACTTTTTATAGAATTGTTTGGCTATATCTTTAGATTACGTATGGTGCACATCTTTCCTTTCTCGAGATTAACATTAGTGCATCTCTTTTTTTCTAGACTGGTGTTGTATCACGGTAGATATAATATTAATTACTTCTTTTACATAAGGCATGAGAAAGAAGATTGCGAATTTGGTCGCAGTACCGAGGAGGTCGCATTGCTATGCGATAGTATTTTTTGTCTTGTATTCTTTATTCTGTATTAAGTCTGCGACCATGGAATGTTTTTTTACTTTTGAATGCTAGAAGTCGCAGTCGTCATTTAAAAGGGTATTTTTGTCATTTTGATTCACGATTGTTTAGGCGGGATTTTTTGATTTTTTGTGACGCCACACTCTGCGACCGATGTGTGGCCTATATTCAGCCACGTCCCGCAGGCTGAGAAACTCTCT
>JAVJIF010025920.1:0-61016 GCA_038442645.1 Agave tequilana
AAAAGCTCGAATGTGCTTAGTGTACCCTCGACACTTCCGTTATAGCATTGGCTTAACGGGTCGTATCCACAGGGAAGGGAGGCGATAGAAGCATTAACAGTCTCTATTCACGTCAGTTGTTAACACTTCTTTTTTGTTGAAAGAATGAAAAAGAATGAAAAAGAAAAGAAATGAAATCCAGAATGTGGTAGGTGAGGAGAGCGATGAAAACGGCGATGTAAAAACAAAAGTGAAGTGCTTTGGAAATCAAAATAGAAAAAGAGATGGAACAAGGTTGAACTAAGAAGGATGGTAAAAACACCGATAGAAAAATAAGAAAAGAATTTGGAAAACGATTTCTAAATCAAGCTAAAAGAAAACTCATGGTTACTAACTACTAAATGCTCCACTAACCATGCTAACCTCTTCGAGATAATTGCCTCACATTTTGATCCTTGGCCATCACAATCCTTGACTCCAAGAGACGGTACAAAGCATGGCTCATGGATGGTTCATCACATTCAAAACATTGCATCAAGAACAAACTAATACAAGCATCACTCATTACACAACTAGCATGAAATAAAAGAGCATGAAATAAAAGAGAGTTAGCTTGGTTAGCAAGTTAGCAAGTTAGCAAGTTAGATGTTAGAACCCATCATCTTTGGCCATCAATGGCTCTTGCAAGAACAAGGCCTTGTAGAGGCAACCCGATTCATGTGGATTATAAAGTAAGTAGTTAGATGGTTAATGGTTAGTAGTTAGATTGCCATGAGAAGAAAAACTAGCAAGAAATCATGTAGAAGGTGAAGGAGATTACATTGGAAGAGAAAGGAGGCATCTTTACATAGAGTGTCACTCTCTATTACATCAATCCCTTGCTTTCTCTCTCTAGAAATTACTCAGCCCTACTACAATGATCTAAGAAAAAAATGAAAAATACAAGAAATGAAGAACACTCACCTACACTACACTAAAATCTGGACCTACTCCTAAAAACGAAGACTGCTTGCGTGATGGCCAGAGGCAGGGCTATATAGGCATCAGAAGAATCCAGAAGACGAGACGGGGTCACGCGTCAAAAATCGACGCGTGGCTCCATAGCTTTGCGGCGGAAATGTGGCTATTGCCGCATTTCCGCCGCAATAGCAGGGAGAGGGGTCCCAGGTTTTTGTCAGTCGCTCCCTCTGTCTTCGAGAATGTGCAGGGTATCAGCTGTTTCTGGTAATTTCGCCCGAATATTCGTCTGACATGTGCAGGAGGCTAGGTTCAATGAATCTTCTAGATAATCCTTGGCTTGGCCTCCAAGTAATGCGAGATTAATTACAATTAAAGAGGTTTAATTAGGCTCTTATTACCCCTTTGCCCTTGGACTTTGGATCTACCTGTAATAAAGACCGAAATACAGTTTAGATCGACAATTTATTCATAAATCGGTGAGAGAATGCGATATAATAATGCAGAAATTGTAGACTAATCACACCCCCCACACTTATTCTTTTGCTCGTCCCGAGCAAAACAAGAAAAGAAAAAACTATACTATAAGGGTTATTACACTACTTTCGCAGGTGACGCGATTGCACTGAGCGTGTGCAACATGCCGTTAATCCTCTAGGTTACCCTAGAGGAGGAGTGTTGTCTCCTGAGGGTTTTCAGCGGATTGCACCCACAAAATCCATAAAGAAGGAAGATAAATGTTAGTATTTTGAAAACGCATTTTGAAAGAGAGACATGTTTATGAAATATTTTTGCAAAAATATAAGTGATCTAAGGTCATAAGTCCACCACAAATCATTCTTCCTTAAACTTAGTCTCTATGCAAGATCTTGTCTTCAATTAAGGTAAGAATTCAAAATTGGATTGAATATTTTATCTTTCATAAAACCTAGATAATATGCACTTTGTGATAGTGAAGATTTTTGGGATTTCAACTCTAACCATTAAGCCATTTATTTATATATTTATTTTCTTTTTCTTTTTCTTCTTTTTTTTTCTTCTTCCCTTAGTTTTCTTAGGCTTTCTAGTTCACCCATGTAGCGAGCCTATAACCGATGACTCCCAAACCAGTCGGTCCTAGGGCATCAGATGAGAAAACATCCCTCGGGTTAAAGGACTCGAGTAAACAAGGCCACAAAACTAAGGGGGATTATTAATTCTTTTGATCACCGTTAGGCGTGAATAATCATGCTTTTTGAGGCATAATTACCAGCTTAATAAGTGATGTTTTATTCAATTTTTTTTTCTTTTTATTTATTTTATGGCATTTTAGGTCTTTGTTTCCATCCCAAAAATTGTGTAAGTGTGAAGTGCATACGATCTAAGGCAAAAAATTCAAGATAAAATTATCTCCCCAATTTATCTTACTTAGCCTATAATTTTAAACAAGATCCATTATTTCAACTAGGTTTAAGATGTCATAATTAAGGCTTTCTTAATTTCTAAGATCATCTTAATTTTCTTAAAAATAGATGAAAACTTTGTCTCTTATTTCAAAAAGTTTTTAAAGAAAGAGAAAATTCCTATACAAAAGGGAAGATTTCTAAAAGAAGTGTAAAAGAAAGAAAATCTAAAAACTCTATGTTAGTAAACCCTCCCCCACAGTTATCTCATGCATTGTCCTCAATGCATCGTGATGTATGTATGCATGAAACAAATAGAGAGGGAAGGAAAAATTACCTCAAGGTGGTGGTTCCGGTGGTGGTCTGATTGGTCCACGAAAGGCGGCCCAATCATTCTTACGTGGAGTCTGGAGGAACCCACCAGAAATCTCAAGAATACAACCCACAAGAATGATGTATATATGAATGATTTTTATTAACAGTTTTACCCCATCTAATTTCCAAATTCTCAAAATAATTTCGGAGTGAAATTTATCAACACCCTTGTCCCGGAATGGAATGATTGATTTGGACTCAAGAAATATAGGAACTAATATCGACTCAGAAAAATGACTCAAGTTAAGTAAAGGTTCGGGAGTCGAGATCGGTTCTGGAAGAGGGTCCAAATCAAGAAGATGAAGCTCAAGTCCACATTCATTTCCCCATGATGGAATGTGACTATCAAAGATTGGTGATTCAAGTTCAGGAATGACAGGTATGGGAATCAAAACTGACTCTAAAATGTTGCTCAAATTGGGTAACAAAATAGGAGTCAATAGTGATTCAGGAATTTGAATTAGATCACAAACTTGAGAATCAAAGTCACATTCCTCATTAAGTTCAATTCCACAAAAATGAGAACTTACCAATTTATCAAATGGACTTTCAAAAGTATGAAATTGGTCAAGTTCAATATGATCATCATAAGAGATTGGTGATTCAATTTCACAATGAACTGGCACTGGATCCAATACTGACTCGGGAAAAGGAGTGAAATCAGGTGAAGATACCAGAGTCATAATTGAATCAGGAAGTAGAATTGAATCATCAAGTGAAAGTTCAGGATCATATTCATGCTCAAGTTCAATTTCAAGAAAAGGATAACTTGCCAAAATGTCAATGGGATCTGAAGTTTGGACAAGTTCAGGTGGGTGTGCTGAAATTGAATCTTGATTTCCAAAATAACATGACTCTTTGGCTCGGACAGAATGGTTAGTGACATTAGAAATAGGATGAGAATGAAGAGTTTGAATCATCAACTCTATGTCACGGTTACGAGCATTTTGAGCCTGAGTCATGATTTCAAGCATCTTTTTACAATTCATTGGTTCATCGTTTTGTTGAAAAGATGAAGAGTTGTTTTGGAATTGGTGACAAAATTGTGAGTCCATCAGATTTTGTGATTTTTGTTTAGACTCACGCATACTCATTTCCAAAATTGATGGTCTTCTATTTTGGACTGGTGGAACTGAGTATGAATCTTGAAAATGTTGTGGAATTGGAGAGGCCCACATTTTCTGAATTTGTTGCTCGGCCTCTTGTAGATTGGCTTCTATACTCCTTTGTAACTCATATTTTTCTTCAATGGGAGGTCTAGAAAAAGGAGTATATGAAGTGGAATCGGAGAATGAATATTGTGTATATTGTGGACGAGGAGGACATGGTGGACAAGGAGGTTGAAAATTTGGCTCGGGGGTCTTGAATCCCCATTGACTCTTTGACGAGTTGAAATTATTTTGGAAATTATAGTCAGAAGAATGTGAGTATGGGTTGTATTGATTCGGATAAGGCCAACCCGGTGTATTTGGTTGGTGCATATTGTAAAACGCCGGGTTGGAATTATCCGAACCAAATGGAGTTGGTGTGAATATGGATTCATGTTCAGATTGAAAGAATTGTTATTGTTGAATGCCATTTCACAAACAATCACAAAAAAGAAAAAATCAAACAACAAACAAAAAGAAAACAAAAAATCAAAGCCAAGCCTATAGAAGGGTTGACCTAGACCTAGATGTCCCTAGGGGCCAACGTCTATTCAAATTTTATTAGGGCTTGGGTTGTGTGAGTGGGGAGATGATTTTTGGGCTAAGGAAGGGTAATGAAATCCCACCTTATCTTGTATGGGTTTTGCCCTTAATTTCAATTCGTGCAAGTGTGCAATATAGACAAGAATATAACACAAAGCGATAAATTACCCACGTGTTTGTCCTATGCTATATGCAATGCCATATGTACATCTCCATCCAGATCACAACAACAGAACAAAATACAGTATATTGGAATTGAATTGACACGTGCCTAATTGCAAATGTCTAAACCGTTTTAAAAGCGTCCAAATACCATATTTTAGTTCTTTTATTTTTATGGTGTGTAGGCAATCAAAGCAAGAAAGATAGCAGTACAAATCTACTAGCTATTACAATTCACACATCCCAGAACAACAAAATTTACACTGTTCACAAAATTGCCGCGGTTTCGCGGCAAATGTCACGGTTCCGCGGCTTATCTTTAGAATTTGGGGCCCTGCTTTCAAGAGCAGGGAGATGCAAAGCTAGGGTCTATTCTGCAATATTAAGCACCTGTAAATATTTACCTGCACACCAAAACAGAGAAGACAATGTTAACAAAAACGTGAAAACAAAACCATTCCCTTCCCCGGCAACGGCGCCAAAATTTGATTGATGGGGAACTAGCAATCAAGAATGCGTATTATATGAAATCAATGAAAAGCTCGAATGTGCTTAGTGTACCCTCGATACTTCCGTTATAGCATTGTCTTAACGGGTCGTATCCACAGGGAAGGGAGGCGATAGAAGCATTAACAGTCTCTATTCACGTCAGTTGTTAACACTTCTTCTTTGTTGAAAGAATGAAAAAGAATGAAAAAGAAAAGAAAATGAAATCCAGAATGTGGTAGGTGAGGAGAGCGATGAAAACGGCGATGTAAAAACAAAAGTGAAGTGCTTTGGAAATCAAAATAGAAAAAGAGATGGAACAAGGTTGAACTAAGAAGGATGGTAAAAACACCGATAAAAAAATGAGAAAACAGTTTGGAAAACGATTTCTAAATCAATCTAAAAGAAAACTCATGGCTACTAACTACTAAATGCTCCACTAACCATGCTAACCTCTTCGAGATAGTTGCCTCACATTTTGATCCTTGGCCATCACAATCCTTGGCTCCAAGAGACGGTACAAAGCATGGCTCATGGATGGTTCATCACATTCAAAACATTGCATCAAGAACAAACTAATACAAGCATCACTCATTACACTACTAGCATGAAATAAAAGAGCATGAAATAAAAGAGAGTTAGCTTGGTTAGCAAGTTAGCAAGTTAGATGTTAGAACCCATCATCTTTGGCCATCAATGGCTCTTGCAAGAACAAGGCCTTGTAGAGGCAACCCGATTCATGTGGATTATCAAGTAAGTGATTAGATGGTTAGTGGTTAGTAGTTAGATTGCCATGAGAAGAAAAACTAGCAACAAATCATGTAGAGGGTGAAGGAGATTGCATTGGAAGAGAAAGGAGGCATCTTTACATAGAGTGTCACTCTCTATTACATCAATCCTTTGCTTTCTCTCTCTAGAAATCACTCAGCCCTACTACAATGATCTAAGAAAAAGAAATGAAAAATATAAGAAATGAAGAACATTCACCTACACTACAATAAAATCTGAACCTACTCCTAAAAACGAAGACTGCTTGCGTTTTGGCCAGAGGCAGGGCTATATATAGGCATCAGAAGAATCCAGAAGACGAGACGGGGCCACGCGTCGAAAATCGACGCGTGGCTCCATAGCTTTGCCATGAAAATGCGGCAATTGCCGCATTTCCGCGGCAATAGCAGGGAGAGGGGTCCCAGGTTTTGTCAGTCGCTCCCTCTGGCTTCGAGAATGTGCAGGGTATATGCTGTTTCTGGTAATTTCGCCCGAATATTCGTCTGACATGTGCAGGAGGCTAGGTTCAATGAATCTTCTAGATAATCCTTGGCTTGGCCTCCAAGTAATGCGGGATTAATTACCATTAAAGAGGTTTAATTAGGCTCTTATTACCCCTTTGCCCTTGGACTTTGGATCTACTTGCAATAATGACCAAAACACGGTTTAGATCGACAATTTATTCATAAATCGGTGGGAGAATGCGATATAATAATGCAGAAATTGTAGACTAATCACTCCCTTAGCCCAAAAATCACCTCCCCACTCATACAACTCAAGCCTAAATAAAACTTGCTAGACATTGGCCCATAGGGACATTGAAGGTACACCTAAAGGGGGTGAATAAGTGTACGGCTAATCTAATGAACCAAATGCGGAATTAAAATTAAATTGCAGCTAAACTTAATACAACCAACGAGTGTAGCCGAATTCCCGGTGAAGGGCTCTGGACTAACTCCTCTTGATTCCTCTAAATAAGAGTTGAGGCGCTATATGAAGCTCTCGCGGTTAAGCACAAGTGAGGCACACACAAACAAGCCAAGCATATAATATATGAATGAGCAATATGAAATGATGCAAAGCATAATATAAAAGAGAGAGAGTTAAGAGTCAATGGATCAAACGCAAACAACGAGATTTGTTTCGAGGTTCGAGTACCCAGCTCTACGTCCCCACCTTCACCGAGAAGGATTTCCAATCCATTAACTTTGTCCACGCAAGACTCCCACACAGGGAACCTCCACCAAGGATTTGGGGCAATACAACCGGAGTACACAACTCCTCTCTCAACCGAATACAACGTCTCACTAGAGGCAACACAAACACCACCTCACATAAGAGGGGTAGGCCCTTAGCAAAACAACCACAATCTACGTCACACTTCAGGGATTCCAACACTAACTCCACCTCTCACTAGAGGGAGCAATACACAATCTCAACCTCTCACTAGAGGGAGCCAACCACCACTCCAAATCGACCTCTACCCAAGAGGGATATCACAAAGAATGAGGGTTACAACAAAGTGGTATATTTCAACCACAAACACCTTTTCCTACAAATAAAAGATCATTAGATAGGATAGGAGATATAGCTCAAGTTGGAAAACAAAGAGTTTGGAAATAAAAAACTCAAAGATAAACTCTAGGGAAAACTTTAGGTAGAATAGAAAATAAAGATCAAACCAATTCCAAAAGATTTTTCTTTTCAAATGATTTTCCAGCTCTTTAAAAATAAACAAAGATGAATCCTTTTTGGCTCTAAAAACACTTTTGAAAACTTGTATAAAACACTTATAGATAGGAGAATTTTTGGCTCTTTAAATCTTCCCAAAACAACCTACAAAATGGGAAGCCCCATGAAAAACTAGCCGTTGGGGCTGTTTTTTAGCCCTGGCGGTTGGCGGTCGACCGGCCCGATCGACCGCAAACGGTCAAGAATTCGACCGTTGGAGCCTCGGTCAACCGGCCCGGTAGACCGCACCCTGGAACAGAGAGCAGAGCTCTCTGCCGGTCGACCGACCCGGTCGACCAGGGCTTTCCAGAGAGCATATGCTCTCTGGCGGCGACTGACCCAGTCGACCGGCCCTCCAGCCAAACTAGCGTGCACATTCTGTGCACGTCGGTCGACCGACTCCTTACTCGGTCGACCGATCCGGTCGACCGGCAGAAGCCAGGACAGAACTAACCTAGGGATTGAAAACTTGATTTTTATTTGTCAAATAAATCCCATAAAACTTCTAAAAAATTCACAAAAATAAGTTCTTGCATGATATTTGAAATACAAACTTGTTTGAGTAAAAAATAAACCAAGTTACAAACATTTTGAACTCTTTTTGTGTTATGGAAATTTTGCCGAAAACTAAAAACTGTATTTTCCAAAACTTGGATTTTAAAATTGAAAATTCGTTTTGTCCAAAACTCATCCAAATGCAAAAACATGATATTGAAACAACTTTAAGCATGTAGTATATGGATATACTCAAATATACATATAAAGATATATATCAATGTTTTTGATATTAAATCCGAAAATATGTTTTGTTAAAATACAAAACTCCAAACACTTGAATAGGTATATCAAAATAAGTTTGTCTAAGATATGAAGCATACATGTATATAGAACAAATCTAATATACATTAAACCATATAAACTTGTTTTGAATCTATCTATTCATGAAAACTAAGATTGGTTAAACCAAAACCGAAAACCAAAACAAGAAAACTAAAACAAGTGTGTGTGTTGTGAACTTGAGCATATCACACTATCTTGTCTTTACAAATGGATCTAAACACAAAAACTAAACTACGTACCAAAGTCTTCTTGACGAACTCCGTCTTCAAGCCGACTCGATCCAAACCGTGATCCACCGAGCTTGACTCCAACTAGTGCTATATATGATCTTGATGCTCGGTCTGTTGAATCACTATGTGAGAAGCTCCAAAACACCTTTGTTGAAGCAAATCACCTACTAATATCTTGGCTAAAGATCTAAAACTAAACATCACTAGATTATTAGTAAACATAACTACATGAGTTAATCATCATCAAAACTATAGTGGAATGCCTCTGGGCTAACAATCTCCCCCTTTTTGATGATGACGAAACTCATGGAGTTATTTATGCATGGATTAAAGTTAAGTTTCAAAGAAGCTCCCCCTTAACTCATGCATCACAATAAATAATAATACATGGCAATGAAGCACATGAATCTAAACAAACATGTATGCAAATATAAAGAGATAAACATGCATAAACAAGCATGAAACACATCAAATCCTTTTTCTCCTATTTGCAAAACAAAACATATATGCTTAAACATAAATCCTTTTCCAAAACATGCATATATACTGAAATACTTCTCCCCTTTTTGTCACTTATCAACAAAGGGGTTAAAGTAAACACGAAAATAATGTTCTCCCCCACAAAGATGTGAACTCAAATCAATCAATAAAGAATTATATGCGATAAACATTCATGAAGAGGAAGACGCTAAGTTAACTTCCCTACATACATGTATTACATGAAGAAAGGATGACAAGCCCTAATTCACATAACACATAATATGCAATGCATAAGTGGAGATGTGAAGCTCTCCCTACACACGTGTACCACATAAAGAAGAGTTGTCATGCTCCTCAATATAAGATACATTCAACATGAATCTATATGTAGAAGAGATGTTAAGCTCTCCTTGCATATAGGCAATATAAATCAAAATATTTTTAATTTTCTTATTAAAAATAAAATTTTGAGATATCTTAGTAAATCACATTTTAAGATATCAATTGTAAATAAACATTACAAATTTTGAATTTTTTTTATTGAAGTTGAAACATTTTTGTATCTTTATACAAATGAAAAATATGGATACTAATTGAAATAAATAGATCAATATAGTGCATCATGATACCAAATTGAAGGTAAACAAATAAACATCTTGATACCAAATGATACCAATTGAAAGTATTTTTCATTTTGAACAAATGATACCAATTAAAATCCATATTAATTTTTCAATTATTTTTCATCCTAAAGTTTGGGAGTGGAAATCAAAGGTAAAAAAATGCCAATTGAAAGATGAAATACGAATTTTCTCCCCCTTTATGAAGTACCAAATATAAGCTAGAATTAGGACACCAATTGAAAACTAACCAATTGAGATAAGATAGTAAAAATAATTCAAGCTTAGCATACCAAAAGTTTGTGCTTAAAGATATAGACATATAGTAAGCACAGATAAAGCATATATATGTATGAAAAATTAGATACCAATCGAAATTGATACTATACAAAGAGTGATCATACATAAAACATATATATGAGTATACAAAAAGAATGTCAATATTGATACCAATTGAAACAATCTAATGATACCAATTGAAAACATAATATGATCAAGTGTATAACTCATATTTCCTACCACCCATTTCATGCACAAGTTTAAAATGATTTTCAATAATAAGCATACAAGATATGGTCGCCCAACCAACCGCCCTTAAATGGGTAGGAATTTTCAAAAAATGGTTTGAAAATATAGTATGTTTGAAAAACTCTACCATAATGAAGAATACCGTAACTAGTTATATGAAAAACTTGTAAACTAGTACGAAATCCTTTAAGCAAGGAATAAAAAAATTTTTTATTTTATGAAAAACATGTAAATCACATGATCATTTAAACACCCAATGGTCTATAAAGCATATATAGTCTCATGAAAACAAAACATGAGAAAACATTGAATAAAGTGAGTGTATAAGTGTAATGTGAGATATGAAGTCAAGAAATTAGGAAATCGAGCTCAATATAAGAAATTCCTTAAAAATATAAAAGTCATCAAAACTAGAATCCGTCAAGGTATATGTATGTCATGTACAAACTAAAGAATACATACATATCCAAACATAACAAATTCACAAAAGTATATGCATGAAAGCAAGTGGCTCAAGGATGTATATGTATAGCAAATAATTTGGACAAAATAGACATATACATGAAGTTAAACATATAAACATGACAAACATGCATAAAAATGGGAATATAAGTCAAATGCATGAATCATCAAAACTACATTATACTAGTACATCTAATGGATACAGATGAGCGTTCAAGCACAAACATCTAATAGTCTATTTGTAGCTCATTATATGTATAAGTATATATATCCTAGTTTTAATGAAAACTAACATTTAAACATATATTCAAATCATGAAGCATAGAAATCAAAATAAAACTCATAAACATACATATGATCATTATGTATATGCACATGTATAGATATAGGACATACACATTAGTTAAAACAAAGTGAGAACACTAAATATAAATCCATATAAACATGAGTGTCTCAAATAACTAATCATGTATATCACTAATCTAAATATCATGGCATAATCATAATAATCAATAAACATCAAAACATGCTAAAATGAATAATATGGAAAGCATGTAAATAATAAATGAGGAGTAAGAGACCGTTACCAAAACCATGAAGGCAACTCTCATGTCTCCAAAACAAGGTGGTCCTCCCACCAAACTCCCCTTAAAAGTGATGCATCCAAATTGTCCTCTTTAAGCTCAGAACGCATCCACTTCAAGGCACCATCGCTCTCACGTCATGCGAGAGCCCACACCTACATCAAAAAGCATAGGGGTGGTCTTTGGTACCCACACTCTTTTGGGTCCATGGGGGTTAACACCTTTCCTAACCCAAACAAATTTAGTTGCTAAATTTACATCATGTATCTTATCATAGCAAAATTTAGCAAGGTGGCCCTTACGTTCACAATGTGTACAGGTGTACACATGAGGTGTGATGTGCATGAGCGTGCGAAGCATGTGTATGCCGTGGATGGTGTGCATGCAAAGATGGAACTTGTTTCTTTCGAAACAAAGATTCCAAACGTGTATGGTTTAAAGCACATTGGCTTATAGTGGAGCCCAAACAATCCATATTCTTCTTTAACAAGTTTATATCATTTTCAATCCTAGAAGAAGTGGAGCATGCAATATGTGAGCAAGATGGTGAAGCTACACTAGCATGGCAAACATGTGTATCTAAATCATTTTTCAAAGAAACATTTTTCTTAGACATCAAATCCAATTCCTTTGAAATAGAAACAATTTTCATTTTTAGAGAATCATTTTCTTTTAAAACAAAATTAACTTTTGAGGACAAGTTTTCATTTTTCTTCAAAATAATTTCACAATCATTTTTATTTTCAAAAATTCATTTTCTTTTAGGGCAAGATCTAGTTGAGATTTAAGTGAGTCACGTTCACTTGAAATCTCTTCCTTTTCTTGCAAAACCAAAACAAGTTTAGAAGACAAATTTTCATTTTCTTTATTCAAAGCAAAAGTCTTCTTTTTTAAAGATTGTATTTTTCCAATTGTTTTTCACAAACAATTGAAAGCTCTTTATTCAAAGCATTTGGATCCACATAATCATCACATGAAGAACTAGCATCATCACTATCTAATTGAGTTTCCGAGTATACCTCAAGGGAGTCATTCCCTTAGACCATGTAGCATTGTTGCTCGGATTCTCCACTAGATTCATCCTCCATTTAAATTTGCAATTGAAGCTTGGAGGAGGTCAACTGTTCCACACTGCAAAGGCGGAATCACAGTTAGAAACAAGCATAAGATATTCTTTATTAAGTGTGCTTCTAAGTGCCTCAAGGGCTTGTGCATTAGCCTCTATATGATCGCTATTACCAAGATAGGATTTCTTGGTAGCGGCAAGAAAAACATGCAAGCCTAGGGTTTTCAGGTACATGGACATCCTAAATTTCCACATGGCAATGTTGGAAACATCAAACATGGGAGGTGACAAGCAATCCATGAGTGTGTGTAAACAATATACGTGTGCAAATGCAAATGATAGATTAGCTAACCAAGATCACACTTTTAGGAGGTTAAACCAAATATTATGAGCGTAGGCTCGGATACCAATTGAAGGTACACCTAGAGGGGGGTGAATAGATGTATGACTAATCTAAAGAACTAAATGCGAAAATTAAAACTAAATTACAACTACACTTAATGCAACCAATGAGTGTAGCCGAATTCCCGGTGAAGGGCTCTGGACTAACTCCTCTTGATTTTTCTGAATAAGAGTTGAGGCGCTATATGAAGCTCTCGTGGTTAAGCACAAGTGAGGCACACACAAACAAGCCAAGCATATAATATATGAGTAAGCAATATGAAATGATGCAAGGCACAATATAAAAGAGAGAGAGTTAAGAGTCAATAGATCAAACGCAAACAACGAGATTTGTTTCGAGGTTCAAACACCCAGCTCTACGTCCCCGCCTTCACCGAGAAGGATTTCCAATTCATTAACTTTGTCCACACAGGACTCCCACAAAGGGAACCTCCACAGAGGATTTGGGGCAATACAACCAGAGTACCCAACTCCTCTCTCAACCGAATACAACCTCTCACTAGAGGCAATACAAACACCATCTCGCACAAGAGGGGTAGGCCCTTAGCCAAACAACCACAATCCACCTCACACTTAAGGGATTCCAACACTAACTCCACCTCTCACTAGAGGGAACAATACACAATCCCAACATCTCACTAGGGGGAGCCAACCACAACTCCAAATCAACCTCTACTCAAGAGGGATATCACAAAGGAGGAGGGTTACAACGAGGTGGTATATTTCAACCACAAACACCTTTTCCCACAAATAAAAGATCCTATAGATAGGATAGGAGATATTGCTCAAGTGTGAAAAACAAAGAGTTTGGAAATCAAAAATTCAAAGAAAAACTCTAGGGAAAACTTTAGGTAGAATAGAAAATAAAGATCAAACCAATTCCCAAAGATTTTTCTTTTCAAATGATTTTCCACCTCTTTTAAAAATAAACAAAGATGAATCCTTTTTGGCTCTAAAAACACTTTTGAAAACTTGTATAAAACACTTGTAGATAGGAGAATTTTTGGCTCTTTAAATCTTCCCAAAACAGCCTACAAAATTGGGTATATATAAGCCCCATGAAAAACTAGCCGTTGGGGCTGTTTTTCAGCCTTGGCGGCTGGCGGTCGGCCCGGTCGACCGCCAACGGTCAAAAATTCGACCGTTGGAGCCTCGGTCGACCGGCCTGGTCAACCGCACCCTGGAACAGAGAGCAGAGCTCTATACCGGTTGACCGACCCGGTCGACCGGGGCTTTACAGAGAGCAGAAGCACTCTGGCGGTCGACCGACCCGGTCGACTGACCCTCCAGCCAAACTGGCGTGCACATTCTGTGCACGTCGGTCGACCGACTCCTAGCTCGGTCGACCGGTCCGGTCGACCGGCAGAAGCCAGGACAGAACTAATCTAGGGATTGAAAACTTAGTTTTTATTTGTAAAATAAATCCCATAAAACTTCTAAAAAATTCACAAAATAAGTTCTTGCATGATATTTGAAATACAAAATTGTTTGAGTAAAAATCAAACAAGTTACAAACATTTTGAATTCTTTTTGTGTTATGGAAATTTTGCCGAAAACCAAAAATCGTATTTTCCAAAACTTGGATTTTAGAATTGTAAATTCGTTTTGTCCAAAACTCATCCAAATACAAAAACATGATATTGAAACAACTTTAAGCATGTAGTATATGGATATTCTCCAATATATATATAAAGATATATATCAATGTTTTTGATATTAAATCAGAAAATATGTTTTGTTAAAATACAAAACTCCAAACACATGAATAGGCATATCAAAATAAGTTTGTCTAAGATATGAAGCATACATGTATATAGAACAAATCTAATATACATTAAACCATGTAAACTTGTTTTGAGTCTATCTATTCATGAAAACCAAGATTGGTTAAACCAAAACATGAAAACTAAAACAAGTGTGTGTTGTGAACTTGAGCATATCACACTATCTAGTCTTTACAAATAGATCTAAACACAAAAACTAAACTATGTACCGAAGTCTTCTTGATGAACGCAGTCTTTAAGCCGACTCGATCCAAACCGTGATCCACCGAGCTTGACTCCAACGAGTGCTATATATGATCTTGATGCTCGGGCTCTTGAATCACCATGTGAGAAGCTCCAAAATACTTTTATTGAAGCTAGTCACCTACTAATATCTTGGCTAAAGATCTGAAACTAAACATCACAAGATTATTAGTAAACATAACTACATGAGTTAATCATCATCAAAACTAGAGTGGAAGGCCTCTGGGCCAACAGACATCTCGGACTCATTTAGGAGATTGATCTAAGGGGGAGTTATTAGAAGTTGACTCTGGTCAAATCGGTGTCTAAGGTTGGGGATAGAGAGACAAAGCCTCGAAGAACAGTAGTTTGGCATAATTAGACCGTTGCTCTGGCACGGATACCTCCCACTGATCTTGCCCCTACCTGGCTGATTAACTCGTGGTTAGATTCTGACAGTATACCCTCCGTGGATAGTCTAACCAGTTAGGAGTCGTCTAGGTCTAAGTCAACTCTAGCATAGGCTTGTTTTCTTTTTATTTTTTTGTTTATTTGTTTGTTTGTTCGTTTTCTTTTTCGTAAATTGTGAAATGAATTTTAACAACAATAATTTTTTCAATCCGAATATGAATCCACATTTCACCCTGACCTCATTTGACTCGGATAACTCTGACCCGGCTATGTACAACATGAACCAACCATATATGCCAGGTTGGGATTATTTGACTCAATATGACCCATTTCCCCAATCCTATGACTATAGTTTTCAAAATAATTTCAACTCTTCACAGAGACAATGGGGATTCACCTCCCCCGAGTCAAATTTTTAGTCACATTGTCTATAATTTTCACAATATTCATTCCCCAATTTTACTTCATATCCTCTTTTTCTTGAACCATCAATTGAAGAAAAATCATCATTGCAAAGGACTTTGGAAGAAGCGATAGAGACCCAAAAACAATTTGAAAACATGATGGCCTCATCATGTCCACAAAATTTTCAAAATTCATATAGTTCTTTTCCAGAACAAATCAAATAAAAATCATTATAGAAAAAACTATGGAATTCGTACAAGAGACCGAGTGAATAATACAAGATATGAATAAGCTCCCATGTCCATCAGATGTTCATATGACTTAAGAATCTAGTCATTTTAATAATCCAGCTTCAATTTCATCATACCAATCTGAACTTGACAACATCCAATTCCTGATACTTTGGCAAGTTATCCATTTCCTAAAATTGAACTTGAACATGAATGTGAACCTGAGCTTCAAGTTAGCGATTCAGTCCATTCCTTGAATTAATATCGACTCTTGTAGTGTTACCTGAACTAAGTGACGTTCTTGAGCCAGTTTTGATTCTCATACTTCTTGAACTTGAATCGATCATTTCACCCATTCACATTCCTTCCGTGGACAAAAATCACGATTCAATTTCATTACATCCATTTAAACTTGCCTAAAATCTTGAAAGCTACATTGACATTTTGACAAGTTATCATTTTTTGAAATTGAACTTGAGCTTGAAAGTGATCCTTAACCTCAAGTTGGTAGTTTCATTTCACTTTTTAATTCAATAATGACTCCGGTATCTTTACTAGATTTTTTCTATATTCCGGAGTCAACATTGAATCCTATACCAGTACACCGTGAAATTGAGTCACCAATATCTTATGATCACACTTCATTGATAGGAAAAGTGTGTGAACATCAATTCTTTTATTTGGACCCTATTTTTGAACCAATTTTGACTCTCATTATTGACTCTCGACTTGATCTGAGTCAAATTCCCGAGTCGGTATCAATTTTTACTTCTGTTCCATTTGAGTCCAAATCAATCTTCTTCAAAAATCACACTTCATTGTTGGACAAGAATGTTAAAGTAAATGACTCAGTAATTATTTTTTAAAATTGGATATTAGATGGGGATAAATTTCTAAATAAGACCATTCACTCAATCATTCTTCTACTGGGTCGTATTAGAGAGATCACTAGTGGGTTCCTATGAATTCCATATTATCTCGATTGGGTAGCAACGCTTGGCTCAATCAGATCACCAACGGAGCCACCACCATGAGGTAATTTTCCTTCCCTTCCTATTTGTTTCATGTATATACACATTCATGATGCATTGAGGACAATGCATGAGATAAGTGTGGGGGAGGGTTTACTAACATAGGTTGTTTTAAATTTTTTTCTTTTACACTTCTTTTTAGAAACTTTTTAAAATTTTCTTTTGTATAAAAACTCTTCTCTTTTCTTTTTACAAACTTTTTGACATAAGGAAAATAGTTTTGATTTATTTTCAAGATAATTAAGATTATCTTAGGAATTAGGAAGACCTAAAATTATGAATTTTAAACGAAGCCAAAATAATAGATCTTATTTAAATTTTAGGATAAGAAAGTAAGATTGGAAAGATAATTTGATCCAAAATTTTTTGCCTTAGATTCATGCACTCCAGGCTTACATAATTTTTGGGATTGAAACAAAGAATGAAAATGCCATAAAAAATTATATTAAAAATATATATATATATATAATGATAAAAAAATCACTTATTGAAGTTGGGTAATTATGCCTCAGGAAGCATGATTATTCACACTTAAAATGGTGAACAAAAATAAAAATCCCCATTAATTTTGTGGCCTTGTTTACTCGAGTCCTTAAGTTCGAGGGATGTTTTCTCATCCGGTGTCCTAAGATCATCTGGTTTGAGAGTGACCGGCTAAATGCTCACTACACGGGTAAATAAGAAAGCCTAAGAATACTAATGGAATGAAAAAAAAAAGAGAAAAATATAAATATACAAAAATCAACATGAAAGTTTGAGTCGATATCCTAAAAATCTTCACAGTTCACAAAGTGCATATTTTTCTAAGAGTTTTATGAAAGATCAAAGAATCAATTCAATTTTAAATTCTTACATTTAATTTATAATAAGATTTTGCATTTCAACTTAGTTTAAGGAAGAATAATTTCTGGTTAACCTCTGACCTTGGATCACTTATATTTTTATAAAATACTTCAACACTTTTCTCTATTTCAAAATTGGTTTTTAAAAATACTGACATTTGATTTCTTTCTTTATGGATTTTGTTGGTGTAATCTGCTGAAAACCCTCAGGAGACAAAACTCCTCTTCTAGGGGAAATCTAAATGTTTAACGGCTTTGCTGCACTTGCTCAGTGCATTGCGTCATATGCGAAAGTGGTGTAATAATCTTCTTAGTTAGTTTTTTGTTTTGCTCAAATGAGCAAAAGATAAGTGTGGGGGTGTGATTAGTCTCTTAAACTGCATATTTCATACCACATCTTCAAATTTATTTAATATTAAATTCTACTAATAATACCTCTCTTGCATGTTTCTAGGTTAATGGCATGAAATGAAGAAAAAGACCTTAAATTACCATTTAATTGGTGATTAAAAGCCTACATGAATAGCCATTGACTTTGGAGGGCTGTTTTATCAAAATCGGGGGCCAATTTCCAGAAACTGGGACCTGCAACCGACAGAGGATAGACGGGACAGCGCGCGGCTCTAGAAGAGACACGAAAATGTGGCCTAGGCCGCGTTTTCGCTACCGTACAGGCACGGCCGCGCCCGTACATTGGGTCAGGGTTTACACCCTGGCCCTCCTTTCCCCTAGTGCCTATAAATACCCCTTAAGGTTTTTCAGAGCAGGAGATATGCAATGTTTTAGGGTAGTTTCATCTCCATTTTGTAGTTTAGGATAGTTTAGCTTAGTGTTCTTCTTCTTCCTTCTTTGTATTTTTTATTTCTTGTTGATCTAGTAATAGGAGAGAGAGTGGTACATGATTGGGAAGGAAGAGTACTTGTAATAGAAGGTGACAATCTAAGAAAGGTATTCTCTTAACTTATCTTTGTTTTCTTCTCTAACTCTTTTTACATGTTTAGCTAATATTTTCTCTCATGGCAACTAACTACTAACCACTAATTAGTCTAACTTCTTATTTAATAATCCACATGAATCAATAGCCTCTACTTGGTCTTGCTCTTGCAAGAGCCATTGATGGCTCATAATGATAGATCTAACACTCTAACATCTAAATCTCTAACAAGCTAAAATTACATTATTTCATGCTTGCTTGGATGACTTAAGTGTAGCTTACACTTGTTGGTTGAATTTGGATGTGAATGTTAACATATGAGCCATGCTTTGTAAAGCTCTTGAATTAAGGACTAGTGATTGCGAATGATACATGAGAGGCAACTATTACTAAGAGGTTAGCATGTTAGTGGAGTCATTTTTAGTTAGTAGCCATGAGTTTTCTTTCTTTTTCATTTTATTTTAAATATACAAACAAAAACCACAAAAATTATTTCTTCTATATTTCCCACTTCTTTGTGTTTCACCGTACTTCTCTTTTCCATTCTTTGTTTTCCTTTCTTTTCATTCTTTCAAACATTGAAGAACTTTTAACACACACGTGAATCAATCGATAAAGCTTCTATCGCCTCCCGTCCCTGTAGATTCGACTCATTTTAGCCCTTATGCTATAATGGAAGTATCGAGGAAGCCAAAGCACACACACTTTAAATCTTAATTTCAAAACATATACTTTTCTTGCGCTGTTTACCCCCGATCAGTCATGAGATATCTAGGAAAGGGATCAAAGTGGATAAGGCTAAGGTAGAGATCATAGCCAAACTTTCAATTCCACTATGCGTGAAAGACATTCATTCTTTTTTAGGACAAGCCGGGTTTTACCGTAAGTTCATTAGGGATTTTTACAAAATTGCTTGACCCCTTACAAACCTTTTGGCGAAAGACGTGCCCTTCATCTTTGACGACAAGTGTTGTAGCGCATGGACGAAGCTAAAATTGGAACTTATCTCTGCACCTATCATGTCACCTCCGGACTGGTCGAAACCCTTTGATATCATGTCTGATGCTTCTGATTTTGCTATAGGCGCTGTCTTAGGAAAACGCAAAGATAACAAGCAGCGCGTGATTTATTATTCAAGTAGGACACTTAATGATGCCCAAGTGAACTATACTACAACCGAAAAAGAATTCTTGGCAGTAGTGTTCGCATTGGAGAACTTTCGCCCATACCTACTTGGGACCAAAACCACGATATTCACCGACCATTCTACACTTCGATACCTAATACTCAAAAAGGATGCGCAGGCCCGACTCATTCGTTGGATCCTCCTCCTCCAATAATTTGATCTCAAATTTGATATAAAAAGGGTGTCGAAAATATCATCGCTGACCATCTCTCTCGTGTGCCAAACGCACCTTCTGACGAACTGCCCATCAATGATAACTTCCCCGAGGAACAACTTTTAGCCATCTCTACGGAACCATGGTTTGCCAACATAGTTAATTACTTAGTTACAAACTAAACCCCATCTAGTTGGTCAAAACAGGATAGATACCGGTTCTTATCTCAAGTCCGATATTTCACATGGGACGACCCTTATCTCTTCAAATATTGTAGCAACCAAATAATTAGGAGATGTGTTCCCGAAGAGGAAACCAGAAGTGTTCTAGCCTTTTGTCACGAATTTGCTTGCGGTGGACACTTTGGTCTTCGCAAAACAGCCGAAAAGGTACTACAGCGTGGCTTCTATTGGCCCACTTTGTTTAAAGACACATTTGACTTTTGCAAATTTTGCACAAGATGCCAAATGATAGGAAGGATTTCTAAATGTAATATGATGCCCCTAAACCCAATTCTAGAAGTAGAACTCTTTGATGTTTGGGGCATTGATTTATGGGACCCTTCCTAATTCATTTGGGAACCAATACATCATGTTGACTGTAGATTACGTATCCAAATGGGTTGAAGCCATCCCTTGCAAGACAAATGACAACAAAGTTATTGTCAAATTCTTGAAAGAAAACATCTTTTCACACTTTAGAACCCCTCATGCCATAATTAGTGATAACAGTACACATTTTTGCAATAGAACTTTTGAAGCTCTTATACGAAAATATGTCATAACACACAAGTTTCCACACCTTACCATCCTCAAACCAGTGGACAGGTAAAAGTCTCAAATAAGCAAGTTAAGCTTATCTTAGAGAAAACTGTGAATCAAAATAGGAAGAACTGGTCCACCAAATTGGTGGATGCCTTATGGGCATATAGAATCGCCTTTAAAACAATTCTAGGAATGTCTCCTTATAGGTTAGTCTTTGAAAAAGCTTGCCACCTTCCTGTTGAGTTAGAGCACCAAGCCCTATGGGCAATTAAGCAGCTGAATTTTGATCTAGATAAGGCTGGTGCACTTCGAAAATTGCAAATTTTTGAATTTAAGGAGTTAAGGAACGAGGTGCATGAAAATGCAAAGATTATAAAAGATAGGGTTAAGGCTTTTCATGATAAGTTCATCATGAGAAAAACTTTTGTCCAAGGACAAAAAGTCTTACTCTATAATTCTATACTTACCTTTTTTCAGGAAAGTTGAAATCAAGATGGATAGGGCCTTTCATTGTTAAGACTGTGCTTCCACATAGAGCCATAGAGATATACGACCCTAAGAATGGAAAAGAATTCAAGGTAAATGGTCAACGTTTGAAACCGTTTTTGGAATCAATGCCAGAAGCAGACACAGCCATGGGTCTTTTTCATCCAATATATCTGTAACTCTACCTTTCTGCCAGTTCATTTCATGGATTTATACATCCATGCATACATTGGGGACAATGCATGAGATAAGTGTGGGGGAGGGTAGTAACGCTTAACTTTTTTTTAAAAAAATAAATAAATAATAAAAATAAAAATAAAAAATATATTTATTATTGACTAACTGTAGGTTGCTGTTAACATAACTCACTAACCTTAAGTTATTAACTTAACAAAAATTTTCTTTTTATTTATAAAAAGAAAAAGAAAAAATTATTTACTAACCAAACTAATATAATGATTAACTTACTAACTTTAGGTTAATATTAACCTAACAAATATATATATATATATATATATATATATATATATATATATATATATATATATATATATATATATATATATAGGGGTTACTGTACCTCAGCGGACGGCTGAGAGAGTTTCTCAGCCCGCGGTGACGTGGCTGAATATATGCCGCAGATCGGCCGCAGAGTGTAGGCGCCAAAAAAAACAAAAAAATCCCGCCTAAACATTCGTGAATCAAAATGACAAAAATACCCTATAAATCTGCCTAAACATTCGTGAATCAAAATGACAAAAAACTCATCCACAAACAAAAATTACCTAAAATAATTTTCAGTTGAATATATCTACAGTTATAAAATTCGTAATTCTACTACGGGCCTATACATCGAAAATATAATAGAGAAAAAATTGAATGAATATAATGTGAAATAAAAAGAAGAATGCCTTCTGTAACAGAATTCTCACCGTTTTACAAATTTCGCGATCATAGTCGCAGTCATAGTATAACAAAAACTTTTTTATATCACGTCTGCGATCCTAGTCGCATTCCTTTATATCACGTCTGCGACCCTGGTCGCATTCCTTTTTTGTATCGCGTCTGCGACCTCGTTCAGAACAGCGACCAAAGTCACAATCTTTTTTCAGCACTGCGACCAAAGTCGCAATCTTTTTTCGCATGCCTTATGTAAAAGATTTTTTATAATTTTACAAGGTAGTTTAGCCATGTGACCCTGAGATCAGTTCGCCTTTATCACATCTTATAAAAAAACTATATTAATTACACTGAATTTAATGAAGTAATTAATAATCTATCTACCGTGATACAAAAACAGTCTAGAAAAAAGAGATGCACTAATGTTAATCACGATAAAGGAAAGATGTGCACCATACGTAATCTAAAGATATAGGCAAAACATTCTATAACAAGTTTATTTGTACTTCACGTAGTAAACCTCTGGAAAAAAGGAACTCTTCGGATTCTCCAGCTATAACTCTTCAACCTATAACAATTATTATTACTATTCATGTTCTTTCACATTATTGACCTTTATATAGTGCTTGTAACTAATATATTATCTCATATCTAAAAACTATATTTTTGCTCCTTTTCAATTTGATTTCAAAAACTTCCTGAAAAATAATTCATTCTTGAATCATGTCTTCCCCATCTTCTTCCTCTGAATACTCAGAATTTAACTTCAATCAATCCCCCACTGGTCCTCTTTCTTCAGGGTATTCTAGTGAATCTGATACCAGTCTGGACTTCACTCCTTTTGACTATCTCACTACATCAAATAATATTTTAACTAATCCTCCTATTCATGATGATGATGAAGTTTTCATGTGGGTTAGTGAGGAGGACATTATTCCTCTGCCACTTGACGGAGGCATGCTTGATGAAAGCATGTCCTCTGATGCTATAGGCTCGCTTTCTCGTAACAGATCAGACGAAGAGCTTGATAGAGACGATCCATTCTGGGAGTTTATCGATGAACTAAAAAAATCTCAAAAACAGGAAGATGATGAGGAAATAAGTGATGAACAGGAAGACCAGGAGAATGAAGAAGATGAATCTGCTTATCATGGTGATGATGACGAGGATTAGGATTTCCTGATCTTCTTATATTCAACGTTATTTTGTCTTCTCTTAAAAGCTATTAATGCTCTTTTTTCGTAAGGTCTCTTTCTCGTCATATTATGTTATAAATAAATTTACTTCTATCTGTAAATAATCTTTCACATTTTTAAAATACATACAAAGTATACCATATAGGTATTAATACTGCATCTTATCTGAAATAGTGGTCGCAGTACTCATATTATAATTATATATGAAACTGCGACCACGGTCGCTGTCCAGTCATAAACAGTTTGATAGTTTTGCATTCAATAAAGTTATAAACAGCTCTCATGGCCGCAGTCCAAAAATAAATTATATGAACAGATAATACTGCGAACATCATCGCAATCCTCTCAAATCAGTATATTTCACTGTATATCGCAAATTAGAAAATTGCCACTGTTCTCCTTAAACACTGCGACCATAGTCGCAGTCCTACGATTGCCACTGTTCTTCTTAAACACTGCGACTGTTCTCCTTAAACACTGCGACCATAGTCGCAGTCCTACGATTGTCACTGTTGTTCTTAAACACTGCGACCATAGTCGCAGTCCTACTTCGCATGCAAAAAGTTACAGTGAAGATCAACCATATAAAATCATACATAAACTGCGATTATAGTATCAGTCCTTAGACACCGTTATTACATATAACTTAGCAAAAAAACTCACCCAAGAAAAAATGCTGTCCTGAGTACTGCGACCATAGTCACAGTACCACGACTTGCTCTCGTTAAGCACTGCGATCATAGTCGCAGTCCTTGTCCGAATTCAATATGTAAAAAAAATAATAATTTATACATTGCATGCGAAAAAAAAGTAAAACTGCGACTATATTAAAAAATCATTAAATTTCAAATCAGTTAACAAAAAAAATAATAAAAGAAGGATTCAAATTAGTTTCGTTATTTGATAAAAAATGTTTGCAGTTTGGCCGCAGTTATAAAAGATAATTGTGACAAAATTGAGTAACGTAAGAAAATATAAAAATATAATAAACTATACAAATCTATTGTCTTTTACAGCAGGGCTATTTAGTAATTTCAACTATTTCGTTAAGCGGGCCGTCCTTTCTAGTGTGGCTAATAATGTGCCACGACACCGCAGGCTGAGAGGGTCTCTTAGCCGTCGGCTGATATACATTTTTCTCATATATATATATATATATATATATATATATATATATATGGGGTTACTGTACCTCAGCCTGCGGCTGAGAGAACTCTCTCAGCCGGCGGGACGTGGCAACATTAGATTCACAAATCTGCCATAAATTTTGGCGGACAAAAACCTGAACAATCCCGCCTAATTTAATGTCAGTCACCTCAATATTGTATTTTCCGAAAATACCCTCACTCACAACTTTTTACCTAATGTAAAAACATTTCCTTTTATTTTTATCATGGTCGCGGTATTTTTGAAAAAGCGATGTATATGTATGTGACCTTCCTAATATTTTTTTAAGCCAAATTTTTTTTCATACACTATTTGTCGAACTCGTTCGCAGTAGTTAAAATTATAGTTGCAGATATGTTCGACTTAGATCGTAGAGTTTTAATTTTTTTTGGTCTTTTATTTTATACGAATGCGACGTTGGTCGTAGTATATGAAAGGTCCTTTTTTTTATTACATACTGCAACATGGGTCACAGTTGTCTCAATATGCGTTGTAGTGTCCTGCGACCATGGTCGCAGTGTATTTAACGTCATTTTTTTAATTCCCGGGTCGTAGTTGATTATGTTTGCACTGTAGTCTTATGCGACCTTGGTCGCAGTGTCGACCTGGGTCGCAGTTGTTTGGTCGCAGTGTCGACCCGGGTCGCAGTTGTTTATGTTTGCACTGTATACTTATGCGACCATGGTCGCAGTGTCGACCCTGGTCGCAGTTGTTTATGTTTGTACTGTATACTTATGTGACCTTGGTCACATTATTGACCCTGGTCGCAGTTGTTTATGTTTGCACTGTAGATGATTGCGACCTTGGTCGCTGTGTAGACCATGGTCGTAGATGTCTATGTTTGCACTGTACACTTATGCGACCTTGGTCGCAATGTCGTTCATTGTTTACATTTGTACTGTAAATAATTTATAAACAATAACCTAAATCCAATAAAGAGCGGCAAAAAAAGGGGAAAAATAATAATAAATAATAACCTAAATCTGACAACGAGCGGTCCAAAAATTGCCTTGTGGGCAAATAATAATAAACAATAACGAAAGTTACCGAAAGAGTAGCTTTTCATAAGGGGTATTTAGTAATTTAACTTCTTCCTATAAGCGGGCCGCAAGTTAGCGGGGTGACAAAATTGAGCCACATCACCGCAGGCTGAGAGAGTTCTCTCTCTCTCTCTCTCTCTCTCTCTCTCTATATATATATATATATATATATATATATATATATATGAAAAAGGAAACAATATTTTGACTTATCTTTTGAAAGAAATCCAAGTTAATCTTAAGAATTAGGAAAATCATGATTAGGATTTCTAAAAACTTGGTAAAAATAAAATAAATTGTTAGATTTTTAGGTATTGGAGGAAAAATTGAATAAGTAATTAGTCTTTATTTTTACCTTAACAAAATGTGCAACCTAATACACTTACACATCTAGGATTTTAAGACAAAGACTCTTGTGCCTTATAAAAAAATATATAATAATATAAATAAAAAATTCACTAATTAAGGTGGATACATGTGCCTCAAGAAGCATAAGTATTAACGCCTAAAGGCGATTTTATTAATAAAGTCCTTAGTTTTGTGGCCTAATTTACTCAATTCCTTAAGTTCGTGGGGTGTTTTCTCACCCGGTGCCCTAAAACCGACCGGTTTGGGAGCCACCGACCTTAGGCTCGCTACATGGGTGAATTAGAAAGCCTAAGAAAACTAAGAAATACTATCTATATATGTACTAACACATCTAATAGTCAATTAGTTTGGTATGAGGGCCTCAAGAAGACTTGACACTTATACAAAAGAAAATTAGATGAGTTATACATATTATTAAAAATAATATATATACATAAAAGAAAAAATAATAATAAAGAGGCATGGGAGTCCAAGTTAAAGAATCCCTAGTAAAGATTCACATTCACAAGGATGCATATGACTTAGGGTAACAAAAGAAACTATCTAAAAATTCAATTTTAATCCTTACCTAAAATTGATAACAAATTACTATATAGAAACTAAGTTCAAAAAGAAATAAAAATGATAATCCTAAAACTTATAGATTGCTTAGTTTCTTCAAATATATTTCAAATATTTCTCTTCTTTTTTCAAAATAAAAAAAATTAATCACTAACATTTTCTTCTTTTATGGATTTTGTGGGTGTAATCCACTGAAAACCCTCACAAGACAATTCTCAACCTCTAGGGGTAACCTAGAGGTTTAACAGCTTGTTGCATGTGCTAAGTGTAACCGTGATTCCTACGAAAGTGAGTTAGAATAGGTTAGTTTTTATTTTCTTTTCATTCTTCCTTTTATTTTTACTCAAGGACGAGCAAAAGATAAGTGTGAGGGTGTGATTTGTAGTCAAAAGTGCATATTTATCATCATATTTATCATCATATTTTCCTACTTATTCTCTTACAAAGCACTGCTACGTAATATTTATTTTTTAATGTTGTGCAGCCCTTGAGTAATTAAAGAATAAATAAATGAAGTTCAATTGAAGCCCAAAAAGCCACAAGCCCACGTGCATGATTTATTTTAGTAATTTGGAAGTTCTATCTTATCTAACCTAATTTAAACTTGGATTTTAAATTATTAATTTAAAATCTAGGGGAGGAGGAGGAAGGATAAAGTAGGACTGCTAATTGCTATTCAAATCAAGAGGAGAAGAAGGATAAAATAAGATGGATCCTTATCCTAATCAGATGTGAACTTCTCCTTGAACCTGGTAGCTTGCACTATAAGATAAAGATAAAGAAAGGCTTGAAGATAAAGATAAAGGACCAAATCCTTTTCAAATTCAGATTTTTGATACTTGCTTCCCAAGTTATCCCGAATTCTCAAGATCGATGATCAGAATGTAGAATACAAGAGGAGGCGTCAGGACGGACGGACCAGAGGAGGCCACGCGAGAAAGCGTATGGCCATTAGCCACACATAGCCGCGTTTTCGCGACCGTTTGGGTAGATCTGGCAACGCATTTTCATGGGAGAGTTGTATTAGGACTCTACGTCTTAAATCTTGTATAAATACCTCTGCAGAGCAACAGAGAGGGGGATATTAGAAGCAAAAGTCTAGGATTTCCTTTTGATCCTCTTTCTTTCCGAATTTTCTTGTATTTTTTGTTTTTTTATTTGGAGAAGAAGATTGTGAAAGAAGCAGAAGAGCTTTATATTTGGCCGGTGACATCCAATAAAAAGGTTCTTTATTCTTTTTTCTCTTCTTTGCAATTCAATTTAGTTTCTGCTTTAGCTTATTTATTTTTTCTTCATTTAATTTTAATGCAACTTTTTTTATTCAAAATAAAAATTGTAAATAAAAATAAAAATATGAATAACTAATTAAACTTTATAGTTTGCTAATCTCTCGATCAACCCTAATTTAGTTTAAAAGATGAACTGATTGACTCTATGCTTGTTAGAAACCTTAGGATTAAATTAGCATTCTTGAAGATGAATCAATAATTAAGTTTAACTAATTTGGGTTGTACTTTTTAAATGGTTATCCATGGTTCATATTTAAAAACTTTGATAGTATAATTTTAAGTGGACTTTTCTTATACTATGCTTTGAAATTAAGATGAACTTTAGTTTAATTTTTATTAGTGCACACTATTTAGGGTTCCAACATTTTTATTCATCTTTCTTGTTTCTCAATCAATACCCTAGGGCAGATAATTCTTCATTCAATATGATGTTCACTCTTTTAGACTAATACTTTAGTTGTGGTAGATGATTAGCAAATTATAATTCTTTTGCTTGATTAAATCTAAATTCTCACAATCAATAGCTTTTTTCAAGCCAATTTTAGAGAAAATCGTTTTGAAAAGCTTCCATCGCATCCTTTCATGTGGATCGACCCGTATAGCCCTTGCTACACTGTTACATTGAAACGAGACTAATATTTTCTAGACTCTTTCTTTATTATTTTTCCATTTCAATCACTGAACATCCAGTTCAAGAACAACCAAACTTTATGACGATCTCTCAGATGAGATTGTTAAGGTTTGCATGATCCAAACATTTTTCGATGAATATGTCTGGCAATTATTCTTTGATGGCGCATCCAAAATGGGTCCTAGAGGAAACATCATAGTAGGAGTGGGGGTAGAACTTGTATCTCCATAGAACTATGTGATTCCTCGTGTATTCTTATTAGCTGAGCAGTGTTCCGGCAATGTGGTGAAATACACTACTCCATTAATTGGAATGCAACTTGCAGAAGAGATTGGCGTAGAGCATCTCGAAGCATACGGTGATTCAAAACTCATCGTCAATCAGATTCGCGGAGAGTACAAAGTCTAACATTAAGACTTGGTGCCCTACCACAATGTGCTATCAACATGGCAGAGAAGTTCAAAAGCTTCTACATCAATCATGTATCTCGACAACAAAATGCACATGCAGATGTATTGGCTTCCCTTGTGGCTTTATTGGCTCTTCCAGTTGGAGCAATAGAGAAAGTACTCGTTTACGGCCATGACTTTTACTGTCTAAGGTTCGGCCTTGAAGATAATCAGACACCAGAGTGAAGCCTTAAAGTCAAAGAAGTTCTTGAAATCTTAACATGTCTGCAACTTAGGGATTGGTGATTCTCATTCATTGACTATGTCTTATATGACATATTACCCGATGATTCCAAGGAGGCAGCTGCCATCATAAGGAAAGCACCTTGATTCTACTACAATGTGATCACACGAACTATATTATAGATCGTATGATGGGATCCTGCTTCGCTGATTTTCACACAAAGAGGCACATGAAGCCCTCAGGGAAGCTCTTGATGATATGTGTGAAACTCACAAACCCAGACCCAAACTTGAGATTGACTTTCAAGACTTGGCTACTGTTGACACTTAAAAAAGGCAAGATTCTTATTGGTCCGAACAATGTCTAAACTTGTTGACATTTACAAAAGATAAGTGACAGACGAGCTAAAGACAAGTTTTCACCCATCTCCGAGGGACAAGGAAGCAACTTGGACTCCACTGATCCAGCAAGCAGATAGTGAACCCGGATTGTTTCTAAACAGATCTCAACAGGTCTAAGGTGCTAGCACTTAGCATCACATGAGCCCAAAGGGATAGCCTCGCCACGAAGCTAACTCGCAACTTCGCCACAGAGGACATCCAGCTCCGCCAAAGGGTTTCTTCCGGACTTCACCAGAAGCTGCCTCTAGCTCCGCTGTGAGTTCAAAGCGGGCATCGCCGCTGTTCGTCTGCTATGGTCAACCTTTGACCAATCAAATCTCCGGATGAGATCGGATCTAATCAGATCAAATCCAATAAAATCAAATCAGAGATCAAATTTGGCAGTTAATTGCCATAATCCCTTGACTCTCCTAAAAACGAGTAAGAAGATCAGGGAAAATCCTCCAACGATATGGAAAGGATCAAGAAGATCAACCGACCTGCCAATTCTAGCTTCGCAGAAGCTGATCTTAGCCTCGCAGCAAGACTACTTTCCGGATTCAAACAGATTCGATTCAATCTGTTTTAATATTTTCAAGGGACGATTATACCCTTGCTCTCCCTATAAATAGCCCGCCAGGGGCACAAGGGAGGGAAGGGGGCTCCAGAGGCAGAAGACTCCACAGGCAGAGGCTTCTTCATAAAACACCGTGCGCTCTCGAATTCAGAGACCGTTTAGAGAATTGCTTTCTCTATTCAGAGTGTTGATACCCTAATATCGTCCTTCTTCTCAAGGAATCTCCGGAACCAGGCGAGAAGGAATTCCTAATTGACGGCGATTTTGAGAAGCAACAAGAAGGTTCTACCAACCTTCTATTCTCTGATTCCCGGAACTAGGCGAGAAGGGAATCTCATCGCTCGCATCGTCAAAGGGACAAAGTGGTCGCGCGCTGACCAGACTCCTATCGGCACACTTCTCCAGAATCTCTGAGGAGATCTAATTGTAATCTTTTTAAGAATACTTGTAATTTAGCTCATCAACTCTTTTTATTGTAAGTTTTCCCCCTTTGCGAACATAATGGAAAACAAGGTGGCGACTCCGCTGGGGAAGAGATTCTCCACTGCCGAGAATCAAGTTTCGCAATGCGACGAACAGACCTTCGGGTCTAACTCTGAATTCAGAAAAGCCGGTGCAGCCAGAGCTTCTCTGGCTAAAACTTCAAGGAAAGTCTCTGCGGAGACAGAAAAGGTTCTCTGCGAACCTACTGCGGTTATTTGGCACAACAAGGAAGCACGTCCGCAGTCTGATTCCTTTACTTGTGAGAACTTGGTGGTTCAGTTCGATCAAGGAAGATTTGAAGAAGTCCTCTCTGGGGGTGCCCCAATGCATCGAGCACGGAAGCATAGGAAGGTTTCCACGACCAAGGTTTCGAAGCAGAAACCAGAAGCAGAATTCTGCCAACACCCCTCAGCCTCGCGTGTGGCTAATCAGGTTCCTTGCGAACCTAAGTCTCCTCTGCTAAGGTGGGTATGGAAGCCTAAACAGAAGTCTCCAACCGAAGCTTCAGGCGTAGCTACGCCTAAACCGCGCCTCTCTCGCGAAGAAAAAGGCAGGATGCCTGTCTGCTCCAATCATAAAGCTACGACGGCAATCATACCGTCGTCCAATTTAAGAGCAGCAATGCCTCGCGCCGGCCTCGTTCTCATGAGCGAAGCTACTGCACCATAGCGTACGCACAGGGTCCGTAACCGCGAAGCTGAAGCCAAAGTACTATCTAAGGCTAATTGCCTTCGCAGCAGCATAGCGGGTAAAGCGCCACAGCGTGCTCCACTTTCCAGTGCGTCAAGCACTAAGCTCACGCCTGATGGCGAAGCTAGAACCAAAGCACTATTCAGTGCTAATCCCATCTATAGGGATAAAAGAAGCAGGACATCGTCCTATGTGCGATCCAAAAGAGCCTTTGCGCTCGATTGCAGAGACCCAACCGGTCTGATTTGAGGAAATCGTTGACGGATAGACAAACCTCTTCTCCCTGTTGTCAACAAGTGGGATGTCAGCTGGTGACACTCCACTCGGTCCATTGCTGGCTGGGACAAATCCCCGCCACGCCTCCAAGACGACGGTCAGTTTTTGATCGGCTATCGGTACAGGCCCCGAGGAAACACCGCAAAAGGAGCACCTCACGAGATCCAGCCTTCGCATCCGTCAACATGACTGGGAGAGGACGAGAGCTGCGCAGGGGAAGACGAACAGCTGACGACACCCCCTACAGCTCCCCAGATCCAGATTATAGCCCAGGCTTAGGCGAAGTCTTGGTTCATGAAGAAGGTGTTTTCCGAAACACCAGATCTAGGGTGGCGATACCCTACACTTATGAGCAGCCTTCTTCCTCGACGGCCCTAGCCTCCTCACAGCCCAGGAGATCACTCCAATCATCGAACGAATAAGATGAAGATAGTGGGTACGCCTCTTCAGCGACAGTTAGCTCGGTGCGAACAGACAGAGCATCAGTCAATATGGCTGATAACGTCAACGACGACCTTCGTCGGCGCCTGGAAGCTAAGGAGCAAACTTCCAGAACCCAGCAAGAAGCCTTGGACAATATTCAGTAGATGCTCGCTCAACTCCTCAGTAACCAGAATAACAATGATGCCGGGAGCAATCACGATGAGGGGGAACACTTCAGCAATGAGCAACCAAAGCCGGAGAAATCCAAGGAGGGTTCTTCTTAGACGCCGAAGTCCTTAAGGGCCTCCAGGCTCAAATCGCATCCCTAGCTCAGAGGGATGAATTAAAGAAGGTAGGGGAAGTCCGTCTTTATCCGCTGGAGTGGGATTCGGTGCCATATCCACCGAAGTTCAAACCACCAACGTTGCATACCTATGATGGAAAAGAGCTCGCCAAATCAGCACATCTACTATTTCCGGTCTCAGACTGGTAATGTTATAAGTAATGATGCCATCATGGCTAGGCTGTTCATTGGCACCTTAAAGGGCGTGGCATTTGACTGGTTCCGAAGTCTTCCCCGGGTTCTATCAACTCCTGGATCAACTTGAAAACTCGGTTCCTCTCTCGTTTCTATGAGGACGATACCGAAGTAACCATGGACAAGCTCCTTTCCACTGTGCAGAGGAAGGCCGAATCTGTCCGTGACTACATTGAACGGTTTAGAAATTTATCCTTGATGTGCCCAGCAGGGATGCCATTACCCATGCTCTTACAGACATGCAGACACAACTTCTTAGACCAAGTGGAAGTTCGTATGGGGGCTGTCAAAGCCCACACTTGGAAGGAATTGGTCGAACAAGCAGAAATAGCCGAGAAGTCGGCTAAGAAGTTTGAACCATCCGCCCTAGAGGCAAGTGGGGGACAAACAACAAAGGGCGTAGCGACCTACCACAATCTTCTCAAGCTAAAGGCAAAGAGACTATGTCTGTGGAGTTATCCGGAGATGTGCAGTCGAAGGCCAAGAAGAGCGGCTTCAACAATCAGGAGCCTAAGTTCCCTCCAAAGCAGTACTCCTTCAAAGACGATCAGGTGGTTACGATATTCCATCTGCTCCACAAAGGGAACAAAATGAAACTACCAGATGCTCGGCGCCCCAATGAGATAGGGCGCACAAACGACCCTAAATACTGCCTCCTCTACCACAGGATGATCCACCATCCTACTGACAAGTGTTATGTCCTCAAGGACAGAATACAAGTCCTGATCGATGCTGGGGTTTTGACATTAAAGACGGAGCAGAGAAAGTCACTGCCAATATGGTGACTCTTGAGTTCGGCAGTACCCAAAAGGTCACAGTTCCTGATGGGACCTATCCAGCCCCTGCACCACGGTTGGAAGTCAAGCATCCTTCAGCAACAACTCAAAACAATAAGGGTCTTGTTCCCTTAACATTGCAGACAAGAGAAGTCATGTGGATACACCCAGACCTCGTCCAAAACGTGCAGTGGGATTCAAAGAAGCCCAAGTCAAAGGGCAAATCTTGCAATGTCTTTTCCATCCTGCCAGACGATGGGAACTTTACATCGGCTTCCCTCAGCGATTCAGAAGGGGAAAAGCTTGCTTGCATGGCGCAAGCTGATACGCCTCAACAGACGAGCACCCGATCCGAAAAATCATACTTGAGGCAGTATGAAAAATCTACTGACGAGACACAACAGCAAACGACGTCAGTACAAGTACCAGCATCCACTCCAATCCCAACCAAGGGAAAAGAGAGACCTAAGGAGGTACGATTCGACCACGTGTTGAAGAAACCACCAGGCCAAGGGTTCGATATGCCCTTTCGGTTTGACATATTGGCTCAGCTAGCCAATATCCCAGCTCGTATCACTATACACGAGCTCCTTCGTCTCTCTAAAGAGACAAGAGAAGCACTCAGGGAGGCGCTAGCCAATTTAGAATCCTTTCTGACATGCATGCCTGAGGTCCCTAACAACGACGTTCAGTCCTCTTGCCCAGAATGTCATCATACACAATCCAAGGTGCCTGCTATTACATTCACGGCGGAAGATATGCTTCTCAAAGACAACAAGCACGATCGACCTCTGTACTACACCGGATATATCGGTTCAACGTGCATCGAAAGAATACAAGTCGATCCGGGGTCCGCACTCAGCATCATCCCCAAAAGGCTTCTTTACTTCCTCGGCATACCACTGTACAGGTTGTCCGCAACCACTACTACAATATACGATTTCAACGCCAGGAGTAGTCATCCACTGGGGAAATCCGACTCCGTTGCAGAATCGGGAGCCTGAAGTCAGAAGTGACATGCAATGTCATTGACGCTGACACATCATATAACCTGCTGCTGGGACGGCCATGGATCCATGCCAACTGGATCGTTCCCTCTACTCTGCACCAATGCTTCAAATATGTTAAAGATGACGCGACAGTACGAACTGTCTTTGCTGAAAAGCAACCATTCAAGGGGGTGGAAAACTACTTCACTGACGCTCTCCTGTATCAAGAGGCTGGTGGAGCTCTTAAAGAACCATTGCCGGACGATGATGAAAGTGGCAACGAGGCAGATTTAGAATCCGAAGCAGGCATGCCAGCCATTCTGATTGGTGAACCAATTATAGCATGTCTCAATAATTCCCTATGTAATACTCCTTCAGAGGATGAAGGTGAATGGGTAATTAATGATAATATTTCTTTTGATTATCCCGCGACTGTTGGGCTATTTGAATCCATTACGGATGGCTCTCTGCACATGCCCTTACATAAGCCAAGTGCATCCAGTACGCCCATGGAATCCGCAGAAGGAGCCGTCTTGGTGATCCCGCCATCCAAAGAAGGCCAGTTACCGATAATCTTCGGTAGAACCCAACCACGGGGACCCACGGTCGCAGATTCAAGTTCAGACTCAGATACCCCACAATTCTTTCATTACGCGCAGCCAGCGCGCCATATTATGAAGAAAATGGGGTACGACTTGAAGCATGGAGCAGGCCTGAATTTCGGTAAAGAAAGGCGCGGTTTGATGCGGAACTTTGTGCCTAAAGGGAAACCTGCAAATTACTATGATAGTACACACCGGGGGTTAGGGTATGTTACACCCACATCGTCAGCAGTGGTTCAAGTCAAGGACGATGAACCAATTTCATCACATTCAGCCTCCTCCTCTGATTGGGACTCAGACGTCAGCGTGGGAATAATGTTCGAAAACATCACTGTTAATATGACTTCAAGCAGTCAATTGGAGCCCGCAGAAGCTGTTGATGAGGAATCATGGGCCCAGCATTTGGACCTCCAATGGGAAAAGCGATTTGAACTGCGCGAGCCACCTACTGAAGACAAGGTGATGCAGGTCAACTTGGGTAGTCAAGACCACCCTAAGCCCATCTTTATAAGTGAAAGCCTATCACTTACAGAAAGGGAAGAATTGATAATACTCGTAAAAGAGTATATTGACGTCTTCGCATGGAGCTACGAAGATATGCCCGGACTTGATCCACAGGTGGCTATGCACCGTCTAAACATCAAGCCTGACGTCAAGCAGCAACAACGTCGGTTTCGTCCGAACATTATGGAAGCTATTGAAGCCGAAGTTCACAAGCTCATTGAATGTGGCTTCATCCGGGAGGAACAACATCCAGATTGGGTAGCCAACATCGTCTCCGTCCTCAAGAAGAACGGGAAAATACGGATCTGCATCGACTATCGTGATCTCAACACGGCCTGTCCTAAAGACGAATTCCCACTGCCCATCACCGACGTCATGATTGACAACACATGCGGGTTCGAAAGGATGTCTTTCATGGACGGCTTTTCAGGGTACAACCAGATTAAGATGTATCCCGACGATGAGAAGCATACTTCGTTCCGAACACCATTGGGGGTATACTGCTACACTGTAATGCCCTTCGGACTGAAAAACACCAGAGCAAATTACCAGCGGGCAATGAGTACGATCTTCCGCGATCATCTCCGAAAAACGGTGGAGTGCTATGTCGACGACATTGCTGTCAAAAGCCGCCACAAGAATGAACATCTTCGCGACCTGAGAACGATGTTCGACATAATGCGGGCTCATCAACTGAAAATGAACCCGACAAAATCCTTCTTGGGAGTGTCAAGTGGCAAGTTCCTTGGGTTTATTGTCACATCAAAAGGGATTCATCTTGACCCAGACAAAGTCAAAGCCATCCAGAACATGCATCCACCAAGGAACCTCAAAGAGCTTAGAGGCTTGCAAGGCAGGCTGGCTTATATCAGAAGATTCATTGCAAATCTCTCAGGCCGCTGTCACCCGTTCACCCGACTCATCAAAAAGGGTGCTTCCTTCGTATGGGATCAAGCTTGCCAGGAAGCTTATGAAGACATCAAGAGGTATCTCACAAAACCTCCAATCTTAGTGGCCCTTACATCAGGGAAATCATTTTTTGCTTTATGTAAAAGCTCTGGACTATTCCCTCGGTGCCCTCCTCGCTCAAAAGGACGACAATAGCCACGAGCAAGCCATTTATTATCTGAGCAGAACTCTCATAGGAGCGGAATCTCGCTACAACCCTATCGAGAAAGAGTGTTTAGCTCTCGTCTTCGCTGTTCAGAAGACACGACATTATTTGGTCGGCCAGACCATACATGTAATCTCCAGAGTAAACCCATTGCGTCTTCTTATGACAAAGCCAGGATCATTGAATTCAAGATTGGCTAAGTGGGCACTCTTATTATCTCAATACGACATGATCTTCACCCCTCAGAAGGCAGTTAAAGGCCAGGCCCTTGCAGAGTTCTTGGCTGCTCATCCAGTTCCGGAACATTCAAAACTTCACGAAGATATCCCTGATGAAGTCTTCGAGTCTTATGCAACCTCAGAAGAGGAAGTGTGGCAGATGTTCTTCGATGGAGCATCGCGAATGGGCCCTAAAGGCAAGATTATTGCCGGAGTGGGGGTTGTGTTTATCTCCCCACAGAATCATATCCTGCCCAGAGCGTTTTCTCTGACAGAATCATGCTCCAACAACATAGCAGAATATAATACTCTGCTCATCGGTCTTCAACTCGCCCATGGAATGGGGGTACACTACCTCGAAGCTTATGGCGATTCAAAACTGATCATCAATCAGGTTAAAGGCGAATACGAAGTCCGCCATGAGGACTTGGTGCCTTATTATCACATGACCATTGAATTGGCCAACCTATTTGAAGGTTTCTACATCGGGCATGTGTCTCGATCTCTAAACACCAAGGCGGATGCTCTTGCTGTATTAGCAACAACACTAGACTTGCCAGTCGACACCGAGTATCACCTCACAGTCGCAACTCGACACCTTGTATGCTCCAAGCACATGCTAAGAACTCGAGAAGTCTATAATGTCTCCACGGATCTTGAGCCAGAGACTGGCGCTTTCCTCTCATTGACTATGCTTTGCACGGTCTTCTTCCAGACGATCCTAAAGAAGCGGCGTCCGTCAGATGAAGGTCTCTCTGTTTCTACTACGATCCGACGTTGAAGACACTTTACCGTCGTTCATATGACGGTCTCCTCCTCCGTTGCCTTTCCAATTCAGAGGCACAGGAAGTGCTTAAAGAAGCACACGACGGCATTTGCGGCGCTCATCAGCCAGGTCCAAACTTAAGGACAGGTTGCACAGACTGGATACTATTGGCCAACTATGATAGCAGATGCCATCCAGTATGCACGAAGGTGTAAAGCATATCAGATTCATGCGGATTTCATACAACAACCTTCGGAGTTGCTCCACCCGACTGTTGCTTCATAGCCATTTGAAGCATGGGGAATCGATGTCTTAGGGCCAATCAGCCCTTCTTTGACAAAAGGACACCGGTTTATCCTGACAATAACCGACTACTTTTCAAAGTGGGCGGAAGCTATACCATTAACTGAAGTCAATACCTCTAATGTGGTTAACTTCATCAAGCACCATGTCATCCATCGATTTGGTGTACCTAGGCGGATCATCCACGACAACGGTCCCCAATTCATAAGCCAAGTATTCTATTGGTTCCGTGATAGATACCGAATTCAGAATGTGGCTTCAACTGCCTACAATCCTGCCGCCAATAGCTTAGCGGAAGCATTCAACAAGACGATCATCAAGCTACTCAAGAAATTTGTCTCCTCGAACAAGCGAGACTGGGACAAAAAGCTTGGTGAATGTCTTTGGACCTACCGAATCACGGTTCGGACACCGACAGGCAATACGCCTTTTTCCCTGGTATACGGGTGTGAAGCAGTCATACCTTTGGAAATCCAGTTGCCGTCATTGCGAGTCACTCTAATGACTAAGATCACATCAGAGGACAATGATCGGTTGCATCTTCAAGAGCTCGAAGCCCTAGATGAGAAGCGACTACAAGCTCAACAACATATTGAGCTGTATCAAGCTCGAATTTTAAAAGCCTCAATAAGAAGGTCAAGCAAAGGGTCTTCCAGAAAGGAGACCTGGTTTTAGCCATCAGACGACCGATGATTATGACGCACAAGACCAAAGGCAAATTTCAGCCTAAATGGGAAGGATCGTTTGTAATAGAAACAATCTATTCAAACGGAGCATACCGCCTCATGACTTCAGATGGCGATCTACTGATGATGCCAATCAACGGCAAGTTCTTAAAGAAGTATTATCCTTAATCAAGGATCCTTCTCATGATCAAGTTAACACTACACCTCTGATCAAGATCTCCGTGTCCAAAGTACACACAAAGAGAGCCTTTCTCTTCCTCCAAGCAAGATCACACAACCATAAACCAGTAGGAACCTGGCCGTATACTGGCTGTCCCGAAGGAGAATCAAGGTTATGCATATATTAACCAGATAATCCGACATCCTTATCGATTAAGGATAGAGGAAAATGTTGGCCTGTAAGCCCAACATAAATCCTCGACAACTCATCATGCTGAGGAGAATAGCATGGCTAGCCCAACTCAAACGGTAGTTGGTAAAGGCATATCAAACCTGTTGTTAGTTAGGGGTTTGCTAAAAATCCTAAGGGACTTGTTCCCGTTTGATTCCCTCATTTCTCCCAGTGAGAGCGAGACCTCCAAAGTCACTTACCAATTCTCATCCATAGAACGGTAAGACCACATATACATTTCGCTGTTACGTTAACATTAAACCTATGACAACAATTCCCTCGTTTCTCCCCATGAGAACGAGACCTCCAAAGTCACTTACCAATTCTCGTCCATAGAATGATAAGGCCACAAATATATTCCGCTGTTACGTTAACATTTAACCTATGACAGTATTCTCTCGTGAAAACGAGACCTCTTCCAAATTTCATTACAACCTTGAGCTTAGTGGCGTCTCAATTGGTTATGTCATTGCGACCTCTGAACCAGTAGACAGCCGAGTCTCAATTTTGAGCTTGTTGATATTTATAAAAGACAAGTCTCAATTCCGAGCCCTGTTGACATTTACAAAAGACAGGTCTCGATACTTGTTGACATTTACAAAAGACAAGTATCACCAATTTTTGAGCTTGGTGGCGTCTCAAACGGTTATGTCATTGCGACCTCTGAACCAGCAGACAGCCGAGTCCCAATTTTGAGCTTGTTGACATTTACAAAAGACAAGTCTCAACCCCGAGCCCTGTTGACATTTACAAAAGACAGGTCTCGATACTTGTTGACATTTATAAAAAACAAGTATCACCAATTTTTGAGCTTGGTGGCATCTCAAACGGTTATGTCATGTGACCTCTGAACCAGCAGACAGCCGAGTCTCAATTTTGATCTTGTTGACATTTACAAAAGACAAGTCTCAACCCCGAGCCCTGTTGACATTTACAAAAGACAGGTCTCGATACTTGTTTACATTTACAAAAGACAAGTATCACCAATTTTTGAGCTTGGTGGCGTCTCAAACGGTTTTGTCATTGCGACCTCTGAACCAGCAGATAGCTAAGTCTCAATCCGAGCCCTGTTGATATTTACAAAAGACAGGTCTCGATACTTGTTGACATTTACAAAAGACAAGTATTACCAATTTTTGAAGCTTGGTGGCGTCTCATTCGGTTATGTCATTGCGACCTCTGAACCAGCAGACAGCTATGTTTCAATTCCGAGCCCTGTTGACATTTACAAAAGACAGGTCTCGATACTTGTTGACATTTACAAAAAACAAGTATCACCAATTTTTGAAGCTTGGTGGCGTCTCAAATGGTTATGTCATTACGACCTCTGAACCAGCAGACAGCTAAGTTTTAACCCCGAGCCCTGTTGACATTTACAAAAGACAGGTCTCATCTTTCGATCCGACAAGGACCGGTTTCGGGCTTGGTGGCGTCTCAACCAGTATGTCATCGCAACCTCTGAACTGACAGATAGCCAAGTCTCATTATCCAACCCAACAAGAACTATGTTCTCAAGAAATTGCAATACAATTTGGAACCGCAATTCAGAAAGAAAAACAAGATTAGAGATTCGACAAAAGAAGAAAAAAATTTTTTTACTCCAAAAGGATAAAGTACATGGAGCTACAGGCGCACACTGTAAGATCTGAGCCGCTCTACAAAGGAGTCCAGCCTCGTCCTCCTGTCATCAGCAGCCTGGGCAAGCACTTGCGACCTCAGCTCGGCCTCATTGAAACCCATTGCCTGGGTCAGACGAGCTTCAACCTCCGCCAAGTTGCCCTCTGTGACAGTCCTTGTTGTGAGAGCTCTTCATCTTGAGCCTTAAGCTGCTCAAGCTGCGCAGTTTCTTCAAGACGCACCAGTTTAGCCTTGGATAAAATAAGATTTGCTTTCCTGATCATTTCCTCGGCCTTCCCAATCTTGTCTTCAGCGTCAAGAAGAGCACTGGTGGAGGCGTCAATCGCACTTCCGACCTCTTCCTGCCTTATTTCCAAGGATTTCAAATCAGAAGAGATAGCCTTAGCAGCCTCTTGTGCGGCAAGCCGGGCCTCGTGCTTTTGAGCGACAAGACGCGCAAACCGCTCATCAACTAAAGACTCCAGGTCCGAACAGCGGAGACGGCGCCATTCCTCTATATCCTTCTCAAATTCATCCACCAGGAGTTCCAAAGCAGTAGCCTGGTATACTCTCGAAATCCCGAATACTTTCGATGCCACGGGAGAGGACCACCTTTAACTTCGAGAACGGCATAGTCGAGCCCTTCAAAACAAAGTCGATAGTTCGCCCTAAGCCTTTATAAAATTATCGACGAGGTCACCTATATAGTCGTTCTCAACCTCAGCCACTTCAGGTAGAGAGGTAACTTCAGAAAAATCCACCGGCCTGGTCGTCACTATCGTGGAAGGAGCAATGGAACATCAACAGCAGGGCAGATTGTCAGTGATTTCTGCGGAGTCTTCATGAAAATCAGTGCGCTAGCCACCGCTGAGGTAGGGCTGGCAACCATCTCCTGAACAGCAGGCTCAACTACCAGAGTTGGGGAAGTAGGGCTTGTAATCACCCTCAGCTCCGCACTTGGCAAAATTGTTGGCGCCTCACTCGTTGATATAGTTGGGAGTGAGGACACCTCCGGAACTGTTGCCCCTTCAACCTCTAGTCCTTCGGCTGACTTGGCCGATAAGAAGAAAAATCGCCATATAGCGCATCCAGCACAGCAGCATCCGCCGCGGTCGAAGCGCTCATATCCCCCCTTGACCCTTCGGGGAAATCTTCTGGCTCTCTAAAGCTGATGCATCTTGAGGCCGAACACCTGTAACAAGACTGCGGTTAGTCGGGACACTACATGCAAAAGAAGCCGAGAGGTTAGGACAGTACCAAAGGATGATGTCGCCTCAAATATCTCGTTAGCCACATCAGTCTCCAGGGGCTCCATCAGAAAATTCTTGGCAGAATCAGCACGAATAGCCAGCTCGCTTTCGCTCGCCGAATCTCCTGTGGACCACCCAATAGAGCTCGATGCCACAGGACTTCCTTTAGAAGTCCCAGCGCCTGAGGGACCAATGTCGGCCGCATCACCTCCGGACTCTTCGGACGGGCAAAAGAATCAGCTTTAGTTCCATAAGTAAATAGGGGATCATAATGTTCCCCTTGCTCTCCAGCCGCCTCAGCTCCTGCGTCAGAATTGATAATAAGTCAATGGGAACACACAAAAAGGCGTATTATATGGACGGGGTTAATCTTACCCAGACCCAGAGCGAATTCACCACTAGTCGGCTTAGCAACCGACGGTTCAGCTGCTAATGGGGCAGCAGGAGGAATCGCTGTAGAGGGATGACCCCCCTATGACAATCGTAGGAGCTTGGTGACAGGGCTTCTTCGCCAATGATTTCCTACGAGAGCTACCTGCCCGCTTTTTTTTGAAGTGGACTTCAGAATCCTCTTCCTCCACTTCTTCTACACAATGACGGGGAGCCGTCCCCATCACACCAGAGTCAGTTGCAGGAGTCTCAGCCCCCGCTCCCACCTCAAAGCAAGGACTCTCGGCATCTGAGGCCTCGCTGTCTTCCACAGCAACAAACTCCTCTATACCTGGGGTGCGAACCCTTTTACCTTCCCTTTTCTCAGAAGCCTTTTGCCTCAGCCGCTGAGAAATTAACTTCACACCAGAACTGTTCACCTTGAATTCGAGAGGTGTGAAGTTGGAAGTGGCATACCATTGACAGAAGCACAGGGTCATCAGGAGATTGGGAGCCCTCAACGGTGTACGCAGTCGCGCCCTAGTACCGCCTGCAGTAAAGAATCGCCAGGCACGGGCCCCATCAATAAGGCTCCCCATCAAAGCCAGATTAAGATTCGGGTTGCCCACGTACAGTTGGTCATATCCAAACTGTTGACCAAACCGACTTGGGACGTAAGGCTCCAAGTAGCAGCTATCCCCGCTCCGGTACAATAAATGTGAAGGCCGGATACTGACCAGCCACTCAAAAATTCCCCGGCTCAGGGACGAATGCCCCTCCCCATCTTTGAACTCTTCCCCATAGCTTGCACCCTGAATACGGAAAAAATAGCGGAAGAGACTATAGACGTCATAGCGACGTACTAATTTACGGGCCTCAGCCACGTAAGTCTTCTGCCGTGAGCATCCTTCGAATCGGCGGACGAGCGCCATTCGAACATCTTGCGGGGGATCCTCTCCAGCTTTGATTAGAGAAGGACAATGCAAGGCGAACCACGCCATCAAGTAAGTATACGACAGACCTATTCTGGGGTTAGGTCCGTCGCGGGGCGAAATGGTCCCCTTTCCACGCTTCGTCGTTGGTGGCCTGCAAAAAGCCTCCGTTAATGCACGAAGGCCTCTCTGGATACAGCACACCATGGCTGGGAGAGAGACTCAGATGGCGACCATGAACCAAACGAACAGCGGGCAGCAAAATATTCGGATGAACAATGTCACCCGAAGAAGACGGCATCACGCACCTCTTCAGCCAGACAGTTAAGAAACCAGCCAGAAGTGCCTCCCGGGACATCGGTCTGCGAGCCTGATGATGGAAGCTCCGGAGGACATCACCCTGTCCATAGGGACCATCGTCTTCCTGCACGACTAGATCCCCTTGGGAGTGCTTTTTTATCCGGTCAAAGATGTCTTCATCAGCAACTCCACAGTGAGCCGCTTCAGGAGTATTCTCCATATCCGGGAACAAATAATCTCCCCAGCTCTTCAAGCTACAGGAGGTTCCCTTACCGCCCCCATGCATACTGGAGCAAATGTACAAGTGGCACATTAACTCCCGGTAAGTCACGAACAAGGCAGGCTCCTGCTTCTCTAGAAGAGCCAACTCCACCTCGCACGAAAAGTATTCTTCATATAGGAGAGACCCAAAAGGCAGAGCAGAGACTTCCCACATCTCATGCAGGGCCATACCCAACTCACCGACAGGGGTGAAGAAAGTCCCCGAAGCTGGGCAATACAATTCAAAAATGGCGTAAAAGCACGCCACGTTCATCTCAATACCGTGGCAGGTCGCCCTGACGGCCTCGTAGAAGTTCAGCCTGTCCAAATCCTCCTCGAAATGAGCAAGGATGTAGGTAGTCAAATCCACCCACCACGCCTTTGGAGGGTGAATCCAGCCTGGAGTCCCAGTAGCTGGGTAGTTCCCATTGACCTTGCAGAATTGGTTGCCAAAGGTCAACGCCACTGTAGGATTCTCTCCCACTGGGATCTCTCGTGACACATTCCCAGGGTGCAGGCCCATTATGCAATGAGGAGGCCCCGCTCTTGCATAACCAGGAGATTGAAGCATCAATTTTCCTATGTGAACAGAGTCAGTACTCCGGCTCACTTCCCACGACATCTTCCGAGCCTGCGTCACGCACTGGAAGGAAGACAAAGAAAAATGGCGCTTGTTGGACGGAAGGTAGAACCTCTCGCCATCCAACTGGAATATCCACTGCCCTTCCCTTGCATGTAGTTGGTGGTCAGGGTCTTGTACGGCATCCCCGAACATGAAATCGGGCTTCCTATAAATTCGACGGTCGACATCTTCAAGGGGAGCTGTGGTCAGGATACTCCTCGTGGTATATTGATCACCACCATGAATAAGCGTATCTCTGATGAGAGAACTCCGCTCACTGAAAAGAGAAGCCTGTCCTTGAAATTGCAAGATGATATTGTCATCCGATCCCATGGTCATCCCGAACAGGCTGTTTGAAGGACCAGGAGTATAGTGCACTGCAGGAACAAAGAGAAACTATGATTAGTTCATCAGCCGAAAGGGGGCTAAAATCAGAACGCAAAATTTGATAAGGCATAGCCTCGCCCTCTGAGCAAGGATTGGCCTGAACGATAGCTTCGTCCCGAAGCTTAGCTTCGAAGCTGCAGTGTAACTCCACATCCCACACGAGGACAGGATGCAGGAAAACATCCAAGTGTTAGCTTCGCTTTGGAAGCTTAGCTTCGAACAAAAGGATGTGACAAAACCTCGAAGGATAACTTCGTCAGAAGGGCATTACGGTCCTTTTCTGTCAAATTTCAAAGGACAGCTTCGCGTCCTGTCATTCAACAGGATGTGAACCGCCTAAGTGTTAACTTCACTTGGAAGCTTGAAGAAGAACTCTTCAGTTCTTGGACTCCCGATCAAGAAATCAAGGTAAAATCTGGGAATTGGACTCCCTAAAATCAGGAGACCATGATTGTTCTCATGTTGGATTTATCCAAAGACAGCCAGACATCGGCTTTAAAGGAGAGACGGTAGTCTCTAATCAAAAAGGGAAAGATCCCTATCGGCGATTGGTCGTTCGATGACCGGAGGAGGAGAAGGGCCCTCCGCTGCAGAAGTTGCCACTTCTTTCCCGCTCGTCTCTTGGGCGCCATTGAAGAGCTGCGGAAGCTTTCAAATTTTTTTTAATAGAAAGGAAAGAGGAAGAAGAACAGTCTGAAGGTCTCTAAAAATTTCAAGTGAAGAGATCTGTCCTCTCTACAGTCCGATCGGACTTTTATAGGACAATGAGCGCCTGAAATGACGCCTCGAAAAGAGTACAGGCTGTCGTTTCAAATTAATTTGAAACGCCGCCTAAAGCGCCTTCCCGAGAAGCGCTGATTCAGCCACAAAGGCTTAACCTCGCCAATGAGCTAAAGTGCGGACTTCGCACAAGTTCATCAAGAACTTCGCCAAAAGGGTTGCCTTAGCCCGTTAAAGGCACAGTTCGCCGACATGCCAGTTTCACGCGAAGCTTATTCAAAAAGGACCTTGTCCTTAACTCCGCACAAAGTTTAGCCCCGCCATGGCCAAATTCTCAATGAGGGCAGGCAAAAATTAGATGAGCAGAAAATGAATTTTCATTGATTTAAGAGCAAAGGCACATTGATACTACATCAAGGCTGTGTTTCGTACAACAAATTCAGTTGCTCAGCAAGATCATTTGCGCAAAAGGCATACAAGTGATTTTATCTACTTCCAGACCAGACCAACTGGACACGAAAGGCCTTCCTCCTGCACAAGGCCGTAACCAGTTGTGCCACAAGGACACGGCCATAATTCTCCACAAAAATGGTACATTTTGCCACCAGGAAGCTGGATCACCTTTGATGAAAATTGGCAATGAACTTATCACCACCAACATGATAGATCACCTATAATGGGAATTGGCAGTGATGTCAGTGATCTCACAGGTGTGACATCCGCCCTCCCGAAGTGGATCATCTCGGATAAGCAGCTACCAGCCTCACCTCAGAACGAATCATCTCGGATAAGAGGCTGCCAATAGCCTCTAGGACACACATCAGCTGCCCCAAGTTGTTCCTCCTGCTTAAAAGTAAAGCTTCAACCAGAGAAGCATAAGGCAACTTTTCGGTCTCTTTCATCAAGACACAAGATCGGCGAACATAGCTCACTGCAATGCAAATTGAAATAAGTTAGCAGTTAAACACAAAAGATACTGCAAAAGCACTAAAGTCGAATTCCTTGGGGCGAAGCAGTCCGATTTCGATTGGAGCAAAGGATAAGCCTTGCTCGCACAGCAGTGATGGGCTAGCTCAGCAAACACCAAGTCCTAGCCTCGCCTATATGGCGAAGTCAGACTGATCCTATGGGACACAGTCTTAGCCTCACCTATATGGCAAGACTGGCTCAACCTTGAAGAAACCAGGTCCCAAGTTCTGCCTGTGCAGCGGACTCAACATGCAATGATCTTTCTGTGATCAAGTCAGAATGATAGCTTCATTGCGGAAGCTATGCCAAAATCCTTCTCTGCAGGCCAGTCAATTGCAAGATGAAGAACAAGGGAAACTAATCCCCGAAGCAGCCGTTAAAGCTAAATTAAGGGAGATGAATTCCCTAAAATCGGTGAAGTCGTTGAATGATCAAGACTTACGGTCCTTGGCCGGGTAATAACCAGAGTGGGCATTCCACTAAATCAGAGATCTGAGTATCTCTCCCAACCAAGAGAAGAGCAGATCACTTCTCTTCAGAGGACCTCAAGTGTCCTATTTATAGGCCCCATGGCCTGAGCACTGCCGCTTCAAGCGTGGAAGCACGAGCGCATTCAAGGCATTTACTGCGCCTTGAGAAAAGGGATGGTTTCCCTCGAAACCGTGCAAAGGAAGAAAAGTCTCCCTCATAAAGGCACTTATGGCGCCTTGAAGAAAGGGAATATCCTCCCTCGGAAACGTGCGGATCGGAGAATATCTCCCTCGATCAGCGTGAAGAAAGGAGTAATCCTCCTCGTAACCAGTCCACGGCAGTTGGCCTCGGGAAAGAGACAAACGCTCCAGGGCGAACGTATCTCCAGAAGCCCAGATGCGGAGCTACTCACACGCGAAGCTACTCAGAGTCATGAACTTCTGTGCAAATTCTTCGACGAATCTACATCCCAAAGCAGGATTCGAAGCGAAGCTGAACTCAACCATCATGGCGACGTTCATACTCCACACACCACCGATCAAAGCAGTTCAAAGTATTTCAAAGTCTGAGCCATTGCAGACTTTCGAAAACTTTGAAGGGGGTCTTGTTGACACTTAAAAAAGAAAAGATTCTTATTGGTCCGAACAATGTCTAAACTTGTTGACATTTACAAAAGACAAGTGACAGACGAGCTGAAGACCAGTTTTCACCCATTTCCGAGGGACAAGGAAGCAACTTGGACTCCACTGATCCAGCAAGCAGACAGTGAACCCGGATTGTTTCTAAACAGACCTCAGCAGGTCTAAGGTGCTAGCACTTAGCATCGCATGAGCCCAAAGGGATAGCCTCGCCAGGAAGCTAACTCGCAACTTCGCCACAGAAGACTTCCAGCTCTGCCAAAGGGTTTCTTCCGGACTTCGCCAGAAGCTGCCTCTAGCTCTGCTGTGAGTTCAATGCAAGCATCGCCGCTGTTGGTCTGCTATGGTCAACCTTTGACCAATCAAATCTCCAGATGAGATCAGATCTAATCAGATCAAATCCAATTAAAATCAAATCAGAGATCAAATTTGGCAGTTGATTTTCATAATCCCTTGACTCTCCTAAAAACGAGTAAGAAGATCAGGGGAAATCCTTCAACGATATGGAAAGGATCAAGAAGATCAACCGACCTGCCAATTCTAGCTTCGCAGAAGCGATCTTAGCCTCGCAGCAAGGCTACTTTCCGAATTCAAACAGATTCGATTCAATTGTTTCTATATTTTCAAGGGACGATTATACCCTTGCTCTCCCTATAAATAGCCCGCCAGGGGCACAAGGGAGGGAAGGGGGCTCCAGAGCCAGAAGACTCCACAGGCAGAGACTTCTTCATAAAGCACCGTGCGCTCTCGAATTCAGAGACCTTTTAGAGAATTGCTTTCTCTATTCAGGGTGTTCATACCCTAACATCATCCTTCTTCTCAAGGAATCTCCGGAACCAGGCAAGAGGGAATTCCTAATTGACGGCGATTTTGAGAAGCAGCAAGAGGGTTCTACCAACCTTCTATTCTCTGATTCCCGGAACCAGGCGAGAAGGGAATCTCATCGCTTGCATCGTCAAAGGGACAAAGTGGTCGCGCGCTGACCAGACTCCTATCGGCACACTTCTCCAGAATCTCTGAGGAGATCTACTTGTAATCTTTTTAAGAATACTTGTAATTTAGCTCCTCAACTCTTTTTATTGTAAGTTTTCCCCCTTTGCGAACATAATGGAAAACAGCTACTACTAACTAAAAATGATTTATGATGCCATCTCCTAAGCTAAGCGGTGTCATGCCTGTCAGATCCACGATGACTTCATCCCTCAAGCACGGGACATAATCACCCAACGTTCTCTCATGGCCATTTGAGATGATGGAATGACATCATCGGACCCATCACCCCTCCAACATCCAAAGAACATTAGTTTATTCTAGCAATAACCGATTACTTTACAAAATATGCTGAAGCTATCCCTCTGAAGGAAGTAAAGACGTACGACATGGTCAAGTTCATCAAGCATCACATCCTATATCATTTTGGCATGGCATGATGAATCATCCATGATAATGGACCCCAGTTCGATAGCCAGGCATTTCAGATATTCTGTAATAAATTCAGAATCTAGGGTATGTCTTCAACGGTATACTATCCAGCTGCCATTGGCCTTGCAGAAGCATTAAACAAGACCATCGACGAGCTTATCAAGAAGTTTGTCTTAAAAAATCAACGTGACTGGGACGAAAAACTAGGTGAATGCCTCTGGGCATACTGCGTAATGGTTAGAATCCCAATAAAGGCTACGCCATTTTTCTTGGTATATGGATGTGAAGCCATACTGCCATTGGAGATTCAGATTTCATCTCTGCGTATTACCCTGGGAATAGAGATGAAAGATGAGGTCAAGCATCGGTTACACCTCCAAGAGTTGGAAACTTTAGATGATAAATGACTCTAAGCTCAACAACAGATCAAGCTCTACCAAGCTTGAGTCACAAAAGCCCTCAACAAGAAATCTAAGGAACAAATTTTCAAGAAAGGCGATCTTATCTTAGCTTTTAGATGACCACTAGTCATGACACACAAAACCAAAGGCAAATTCTAGCCTAAGTGGGAAGGACCCTATGTAGTAGAAATGGTCTACTCAAACAAAGTTTATCGCCTTATAAATCTAGATGGTGACACACTTATTATGCTAATCAATGGCTTCTTGAAGAAGTACTATGTCTGATTATGCTTCAGTTTTAACTCTGTTACTCTTCTCCAGGTCAAGTTTACACTACACCTCTGATCAAAGCTGCACCCTGATCATTCGATGGATTAGAGTTTGAGATCCAAGATTCTTGGGAAAGCACCAAAGAAAAGCTTTCTCATTCAACAAATCACATCACCATCAATCGACACCGAACTGACCAAACATTACTGACATTATAATGCATGATGTCTATATTGAAGGAATGACAAAGTTTGAAACTTCAGTTTTAACTTATCATCTTTTCTAGGTCAAGTTAACACTACACCTCTGATCGAAGCTCCACCCTGATCATTCAGATGGATTAGGGTTTGAGATCTAAGATGCTTGAAAAAGCATCAAAGAAATGCTTCCTCATTCAATGAATCACATCATGATTGATTGACGCCAAACCGACCAAACATCACTGACATTATTTTGTATGATGTCGATATTAAAGAAACGACAAAGTTAGAAACTTTGGTTTTAACTTTGTCACTCTTCTCACGATCAAGTTAACTCTACATCTCTGATCGAAGCTCCACCCTGATCATTCAGAGGTTAAGGGTTGAGATCCAAGATGCTTGGAAGAGCGTCAAAGAAAAGCTTTCTCATTTAATGGATCACATCATGGTCGATCGACACTGAGCCGACCGAATATAGGTGACATTATGATGCATGATGTAAACATTGAAGAAAAACAAAGGTAAAATGTCAATTTTTAATTTTTAACACTCTTCTTTAGTATATAGACCTGCACCAATCTTCAATTTAGAAGAATAGGTCATATTTTGAAGTCGAGCATGCCTAAATAACAGTTTTAGGCATTCTTCTACCTGATTATTCCTCTTGATTCAGAAGAATGGGTTATCTAGCCTAACTTTTTCATATGTAATAGTGGCATGTCTCCTCCTGTTTGATCGCTCGAAAGAACGACAAGGCATCCAAATAGTTAGATGGTGGATTGACTGAGTTTATCTGATGGCTACCAAACCAAACTCATTGAAGAAGGTTCATGATGCATTTTTGTAAAACCTTTCCACTGTTTCCATATTTATATCGTGAAATGGTGATCAATTGGTTACCATGGTTGATTGAATGAGTTTATCTGATGACTTATCAAGCTGAACACATTAAAGAAGATTCACGACACATCTTTGTAGAACTTTTTCAGTGTTTCCACTTTCATATCAACATGTGGTGATCGAATGAGGATCAGAGAAGATTTCATGGGGAATGATAATCTTTAGAACAAATCCCCTAGAAGTTCATATTTATTCCTTAATCCCTAGTGAGATTTGGTGGAGCAGAAACCCAGAAGATACATTATAATACTTACAGTAATGCAACAATCCAACGCCTTCAATGGCTAAGGATAGAGGAAACTGTCAGCTTTTAAACCCAACGAAAAATCATCGATAACTCATCATGCTGAGAGGAATAACATGGCTGGCCCAATTCAAACGGCAATTGGTAAAGTCATACCAAATCTGTTGATATCTGAGGATTTGCTAAAATTCCTAAGGGGACCTGACCCCACCTATACCTACAAGAATCTCTTACCAATTCCTTTCATGGAATGGTAGGACTACAAACTGTATTTATCTTCCCAACGAAATGATTGCAGATTTACCCTGTCATGTTAACATTATGCCTCTGACAAAAACTTTCAATATATCTCCAGCGAGTAAATTCCAACTTGTCAATTCTATTCAATAGAATAACGGGTCTACTAAACATAGCTCCAATCGCAAAACCAATTTCGGTCAAGTTCACGCGACACCTCTGACCAAACATTGCTCAAATCGCAAAATCAATTCCAATCAACTTGACAGTACACCTCTGACCAAATTTGCCTAAGCTACAAAACATATACCTACTAAGTTAATAGCACACCTATGGTAGACATTTTCTTGATTTTCTCAAAGAAAATGAGATTTGCAGTGCTAAGTTTAATATCACCCTCTAGCACTCATCTCACTGTCAAATTAACATTATACCTATGACACTTAATCTTTCTATTTTCTCAAGCAAAAGAAAAATGGGACCTATGATTAATACTACACCTCTTCAAATGCTAAGTTAATATAACCCTCTGGCATATATCACTAGTTAATATCACACCTCTGGTATATATTACTGTTAAGTTAACATTACACCTCTAACAGTAGTCATGTCAATTTCAGCGGGAAAAAATCTCTGGTTAATATTACATCTCTCTAGGGCTAAGTTAATATCATACTCTAGCATGCAAAACAAATCCCTATCATGTTAATATCACACCTCTGACAGTATTTTTCTTTTGATTTCATACTCTTCCAATAGAGTTATCTAACAAATACTAAGTTAACTGTTACCTGTAGCAATCACAATTCGATCACTCTAGTCCTTTTGATTTTAAACACAAAGAGAAAATAAAGGCGAGACAAGGAAAAATAATCACTTTTATTATTCATATCAAAGTTATAAAAGTGATACAAATACTCTCTTATTCAATAAGATGGAGTGCTACAAAAAAGAAGAATAAGAGCCAAAAAGATAATCTCGCTTAGTGAGAGACATTATTTGGTCCTTAAGGCGCTAAATATCCCTTTGACATGCCTTCTCAACCTTAGCCGAGCTTGGGCCCTCAAAAAGAATAAGCAGCAAGCTGTGCTTGAAGAGCTTCCTACTTCGAGGTGTGGACGCGAGCTCTTTGTTACACCAGATCTCTAGTGACCTCGAGCTCCTCCACCTTTTTCTTCTTATTTGCAAGCTTCTGCTCATTATTATAGGCTGTCTAAAAATTAGTGAAGACAAAGCCTCAGACGCGTACCTCGTAGACGCGTAGGTCGCGTTCCAGCCTTAGAGCGGGCCTCATGCCAAACACGAGGGCCGCGTTTAAACCCAAATGCAGACCTCGCATCCTTTGTCAAACGCAGAGGTAGCATTCCAACCTCAGACGCGAATCTCGCAGAGGCCGCGTGTCAAACGCAGAGCTTTGGTATGGATTTTCAAAGAATACACTTTTGGTTTCATTAATAGATTTCATCAAAACAAGTTTACATAGTTTATATGTGTATTGGATCTCATCCATATATACTGATGGTTCAAATATTAGAAAAACTTATTTTAATGTTTCTAGTTCATGGTTTCAGGTTCCGGATTTATGAAAACTTATTTTGAGCTTATTGTTTAAAATAAGTTTATTTCATATATTATGTGTTTTGGATCATATCCATACATACTATGCTTCAAAAGTATTTAAATATATAGTTTGTTTTTAAAAAATACAGTTTTTGGTTTAAGCCTAAATTTCTATACCTAAAAAATAGTTCAAATTGTTTGCAAATGTGTTGATTTTTTATCACACATATTTGTATTTCAAAGTATTTACATGAACTTATTTTTGTGAATTTATTGGAATTTATTTGAATTTTGAAGGGTATAAAAATTCTAAGATTTAAACCTGAAAAAGTTATTTTTGAGTAGCTGGCGGTCGATCAAACTAGGGCTCGGTCAACCGAGCGATCGACCGACGTGCATAAGAACGTGTATAGCCTATAGCGGTCGACCGACCCGGTCGACTGACTGAAAGAGACTTGGTCTCTGTTTGTTTCGGTCGACTGACAGGGCAAAGTGGAATGGGTGCAGTCGACTTGCTGGTCGACCGGTAACCCTCAATGGTTAGATTTTTGACCGTTGACTGTTTGACCACCTTGTCGACTGACAGGCCATCTGGCATGGGTATTGAGCCCTAACAGTAGTTTTTATAACCCTATAAATAAGGGTTCTCTAGGCCAGTTTTCAACAAGATTTCAGAGAAGTTTTAGAGCCAGTTTTCCCATCTTTTTGGAGGTTTCCATTTTGTTTTTGGGCATAACTTCTATATCAAAAGAGTGTTTTCTTGAGCTTTTCAAAGAATTTTTCTTGAGTTTCCACAACTCAATCTACCTAGTTTTTTTCTTACACAAGCATAAGCTTCATGTTGCTATATCCATCCTCTAGGATACTTGTATGTGAGAGTGTTTGTTTGTGATCAAGAGGTAATCACAAAGTTTTCATCTTTGTAATTTGAGGAGTTATAGAGGTTGCGGCCTCAGCGAGCTTGTGTGGGTTCGCGTGTGTTTTCTTGCGGGGACAAGTAAGGGACTTGCGGATCTAAGAGTTCTTGAGGGAGCTCATTGTTAGTGTTGCGGCACCGAGTGATCTTGCGGGATCATTTTTTATGAAAATTCTTCATATTGGTGAAGACGAGCACGTAGAGCAGGTGGACCAAACCTTGAAACAAATTTTCCGTGTTTGCGATTGCTTATCTCTCTCTCTCTCACTAGTGTTCATATATCTTGCATTTCTTATTGTTAACATCTTTATGTGATTGATATACTTGTGCTCAATTGAATATATGCTTAGGATTGTTTAATTTTTTGCATGCTCTTATTCCTTATACATTTATTGCATGCTTGTGTTTGTGCTCATATTAGTATTCAACCAAGAGAGCTAAAGTAGCATCTCAAATCTTAATATAGAGGAATCTTGAAGAGAAAGTCCAGAGCCCTTCACCGGACATTTAGCTTCACTCTTTGGTTATACGTTGTGTGTTAGTATAATAGTTTTAATTTTTATAATAGTATTTAATTTCACATTTATTTAGCATTTGATTAGCACGTCACCTATTCACCCTCCTCTAGGTGACCTTCAAGTGGTATCAAAGCTTGGTGCTCTAGATTTAGGTTTAACAACCTAGAGTTAAAGGTCCTTATTTTGCTAATCACAATATTTACACACACACACACACATGGATTTCATAGCACCTCCCATGTTTGATATTCTTAACTTTCAAACTTGAAAAGTTAAGATGTCAATGTACTTCAAAGCCCTAGGCATTCATGTTTATCTTGCCACAACTAAAAATTCCTATTTTGTAAATTGCAAGCATCTTGAGGCTAATGCAAAAGCCATTCATGCTTTAAAGTCAACCCTAAATGATGAATATCTATTTAGGGTTTATGCTTTTGTAGTTTGGAACACTCTCATCTCCCTTGGAGAACAAATGCAATATCATAAGGAGAGTGACTCGGATGAAAGAAGTGTTACTTCTAACATATGCTACATGGTTCAAGGGGATGATCCCCTTGTGATAAATTCTGACTCCGAGCTTAATGAAGATGTTTAGATGCCATATGATGAACTTGCATCTTTTTGTTAAAAACTTCTTAAAAGGTATGAGTTGTTGAAGAAAGAAAATGATTTTGTTTTAAAAGAAAAAGATTCTTTTCAAAATAAATTTGAAAGTGTTTCAAAAGAAAATGAATCTTTGAAAATGAAAATTATTTTTGTGGAAAAAAGGAGATTGTTTTGAAGGAAAAGGAGTCTTTGAAAAAAAATTGTTTTATAAAAACAAAATATTTCTAAATAGAAAAAGAATTTTGTTTCTCCTGCTCATGTTCGTTTTTCTAAAATTAAAAATGATATTTCTATTATAAAGAAGAACATTGATTGTTTGGGCTCCACTTTGAGCCAATGTGCCATTAATCATAATAAATTTGAAATCTATATTTCACAAGAAACATACTCCACATGTGCATGCACATATCCCACGGCATACACATGCACACCATACTCTCACTCACACCAACCACATGTATGCTAGAGTGTACACATGTGCACATTGTGGCCGCAAAGGCCATTTTGCAAAAATTTATTTGATTGATTAAATTCTTTAAATTTTGTAAATAAGAATGTTTGGGTTCCAATTGTTTCTAACCCCCGTGGACCCCAAAAGATATGGGTACCAAAAATCTCACCTTTTATCATTGTTGTAGGTGTGGGCTCTCACAAGACGCGAGAGAATTGGTACCTTAGTGGTGGATGCATTTTAAGCTTGAAGGTCAAATCAAATTGATGCATCGCTATCAAAGAGTTATGGTGGGAGGACCACCCTATTTTGGAGAAATGAACTGGCTACATCGATTTTGATAACCATTTCATCTCTACTTATATCATGTTTTGGATAAATGTTTTAACTGCTAACATGCTTATATCATATGTTGATATGCAAATCTATTAAAACTTGTGTTATACATGTACAATATTTGAGTTACATGCTATACATGCTTTATCTCCTTTATGTACTCATCTTATGATTGATTATACATTGTATGTCCTAGTTTTGATAATTCTTGCATGTTTATATGATATATCATATTTTTTGAAAAAAAATTTCATATGAGTTTTGTTTAGAGTTTTATTATTTTATCCTCATGAAAGTGTTATTCGTATGACTATTAGACACTCACTTTATATTTACTTATAATTTTATTTTCATGAGCACATATTTTTATGCTTTATGAATCTTGATTGTTAATTTTTGTGTATTTAATATATTTTCATGAGATATATGATTTGGTTTCATGGTTGAAGGATCTTTAACTAGTTTTTAAAACTATTTTAAACTAATCCTTTATCTTTTATTTGATAGTGTTTTCAATCTAAGATTATTTTCAAGTCATTATTTTTGACAACTTCTACCCAACATGGGTGGTTGGTTGGTCGACCATGCCTTGTGTACTTATTGAACATCTTTTTAAACATATACAGGATAGGTTGGATGTTATGAGTTATACACATACATATCTTGAAAATTAATTTTTTGTGTACTCATACTTGTTTTCTGTATATGCATGCATCCAATTTCAAGTGGTATTTTGATTTTCATAAATACATATATATGATTTTTTGTACTAAGATTAACAATATCATTACATGTTTTATAGCATAAATTGTTTCATGCTAAGCTTGATTTAATTCTTAATGTCAAAAGGTTTTCAATTAGTATCTTATACAAGATTATGCATTCGTTTTGTGATTATTTCAAAAGGGGAGAAAATTTTTTTAAAAAAAAAATTTCATGTTGATGTTTAACTATAAGATAATATTTATGTTTACCTACAAGTAATATCAATATTTGTTTTTGTAGGTTCACCTAGAGGGGGGGTGAATAGGTGATTGCTAATCTAATGGTCACTTAATGCCAAATAATGCGGAAGTAAAAACTATTATGACCTAAACAAACTATTTAAACTAAACACCACGTATAACACAAGAGTGTTGCTGAATTCCCCGTGAAGGGCTCTGGACAAACTCCTCTAGATTCCCCTTGATAAGGGTTGAGGTGCCACGTTGGCTCTCTTGGTTAAATACAAGTGTTAGCAAACAACCTAAGCATGTATAAAAATAAGCACACTATGAATATCAAGCATGTAAGGATAAGCACAATAAAAGCATGCAAGATATAAACAAGAGACAAAGAGAGAGAGAATGAGCAATCGCAAACACAAGGGATTTGTTTCGAGGTTCGAGCATCCTTGCTCTACATCCCCGCCTCGACACACGAAGGATTTCCACTATAATCGATCCCACCGGATCACTCGGTGCCGCACACTACAACTCTCGGACTCCCTAGTCCGTACACACCGCAAGCCCACCGGCTCGCCGAGGCCGCACCTCAAACAAAGAGTTCGCACCCGAACCTGAAACACCGAGTCCCCACTAGGACCCGAAACAATGTTAACACACTTGCCTCCTCAAAGAACAAAGTAGAACTTTGGTAATCACAACTCTTGATCACCTAAAATCCTCTCACAAAAAACACTCCTATAGAAAGAATAGCTCAATGGGTTGCTCAAGTGTTTGTGAGAAAAATAAGGAAAGAGATGGTGGAGAAAAACTCAAAGAAATCTCTTTTAACACTCTTGATAAAACTCTCCTTTTGATTGGAAATATTTGCTCTAAATCAAGTGGAGGAAAACCTCTAAATGTTTCAGGAAAAACTGGTGAAAACCCACTTGAAAATCTTGTTGAAAAACAATGCCCAAACCCCCAAATTTATAGGGTTAGAAAAACTAGCCGTTGGGGTTCTGTCAGGCCTGTCGGTCGACCGTCCGGCCGACCGGCCAACGGTCATATTTCAGACCGTTTGAGCCATCAGTCGACCGGCCGGTCGACCGATCCAGGATACAGAGAGCAAGTCTCTCTGTCCGGTCGGCCTCCCGGCCGGCCGGGGCCTTTCCAGAGAGCAGAGCTCTCTGGACGGTCGGCCGGGTCGGTCGGCCGGCCCTCCTGCAGAACTGGCGTGCACGTCCGTGAACGTCGGTCGATCGGTCGGTCGACCGGCTGAAACCAGGTCAGGTCTGAACTAGGGATTAAAAACTTGGTCTTTTGGCTCACATAAAAATCTCATAAAAACACAGAAAATCTACAAAAATAGTTTTACCAATATACTTTGATAAACAAACATGCTTGCACAAAATCAAGGAATGTTATAAATGATTTGGACTAGTTTTGTAACTTGGAAATATTGGCTCAAATGAAAACAGTATTTTTCCAAACTTAGTTTTTTCAAAACTTGTTTTTCCAAAACATCTCCCAATACAAAAACAAGATATTTAAACAACTTTGAAAGCATATGGTGTATGGATATGATCCACTACACAAACATGGTGAAATATCTATGTTTTGACATTAAGCTCTAAATAAGGTTTTGGTAAAACATGTATATAAGAAGTACCAAAAACCAAAACTATATTTTCTAAAATAAAAATTCTTTTGTAAAAACAAAACTATCAAGAGTGTGTGTGTATATGTACTTGAGCAATCCACCAACTACTCTATCCTTTACATTTTAACTAAAAACAAATCTTATAAAAACAAACCTAGACACGAGTCTTCATCTTCTTGAAGTCTTCACTGAAGCCTTCTTGACTTGGTCCAAACACCGTGCTAGCTCCAAAACTTGACTTTAAATCCTTTGTTGAAGCTATGCACCTACTAAGATCTTGATCATGAATCTGTCACTAATTAAACAAAAGATCATTAGTAGTATAACTACATGTGTTAATCATCATCAAAACTAGAGTGATGGGCCTTCGGGCCAACAATCTCCCCTTTTTGATGATGACAAAACTCATGAAGTTATATATGCATGGATTAAAGTAAAGCTCCAAAGAAGCTCCCCCTTAACTCATGCATAACACATAAACAAAATAAATATGCAATGAGGCACATAAAACATGTATGCAAATGTAGGAGTAAACATGCTAATCAAGCATAAAACAAAACAAATCTTTTTTCCTACTATTTGCAAAACAAAACATATATGCATAAACATAAATTCTTTTCACAAAACATACATATAAAACCAAAATCTTTCTCCCTCTTTTTGTCAATCATCAACAAAGGGGTTAAAGTAAAACAAAATCATCAAATTTTTCTCCCCTTTTTGTCCGAAACAAAGAATCAATGAAGGGGTCAAATCAAACATATCAATAAAAGATTATATGCGATATACATTCATGAGAGGAAGACGGTAAAGTAACTTCCCTACACATATACATTACATGAAAGAGGGATGACAAGCCCTAATTCACATAACGCATAATTTGTAATGCATAAAAGAAGATGTGAAGCTCCCCCTACACACGTGTATCACATAAAGAAGAGTTGTCAAGCTCCTCAATATACAATACACTCAACATGAATCTATATGTAGAAGAGATGTTAAGCTCTCCTCGCATATAGGCAATACAAATCAAAACATTTTTTTTGTTAATTTTTCTTTATTAAAACAGATTTTGAGATATCAGATAAACATAATTTTTTAATTTTGATACCAATTTAAAACATAATACATAAGCTTAAAAAAAATTTGAAGTAAGCTTAGCATAAACAAGGTTTGTGCTTTTAAACATGTAAATCGATTTTAACTCAAGCACAAAACAAATCATATATATATGTATGAAGAATGATTATACCAATTGAAATTGATACATACATATATAAGAAAACAAAATATGAGTATATACAAAAATAGAGTCAAATTGATACCAATTGAAACGATTCAATGATACCAATTGAAACAATAATAGGATCATGTGTATATCTCATAAACATTGAAGAATAAATAACTAGTTAAATTAATTTTTGAAAAACTAGTTAAGATCCTTCAAAAACAAGAAATCAAAACATATGTATTTCAGGAATCATACCTAATACACAAGAATTGACACTCGATCTATAAAGCTCAAAAATATGTTCATGAATCAAAGTCATGACAAAACAAATGAAGTAAAGTGTACAAGAATCATGTATATAGCATTTTCATGAAAATAGTCATTTAGGCTCAAAACGATCAAAACAAATTATTCATTTTATTTTATCAAACAAACCATGAAAATTTATTTTTCAATAAAAAAACAATAAACTTCTAGGTATATGTATGATTTATCTAAATCTAACAATATGCATACATATCCCAAACAAACACGAGTCTATTAATAGTATTTGCATGAAGGCAAGAGACTCAAAAAGGATATACATGTATATTTATTAGATTTGAATAAAAATGCATATACATGAAGTAAAAAACGAAAATTAGCAAAACAAGTATAAATGAGGAAATCATCAAAACTAGGTTATACATGTGCATATAGTGGGTTCAAATAGCATGAAGTGCAAACATATACGAATCAATTTGTTCTCACTATTTGTACATGTTAAAACACAAGTTTTGATAAAAACTACATTTAAACTAGTATTTACCACATGAAGCATAAAACATGAACATGCTAAAAATATCACATATGAAATAGACATGTATAGCCTAGTTACAAGCATGTAGATAAACTAAGAGTTTAGAAATAGTTACCAACTAAGGAACTATGTTCCAAAACTCTAAACATGGTGGTTGTCCCACCTGAAGGTCACCTAGAGAGGGGGGTGAATAGGTGATGGCTAATCTAATGGTCACTTAATGCCAAATGATGCAAATAATGCGGAAGCTAAAAGCAATTATGACCTAATTAAATCTTTTACACTAAACACCACGTATAACCAAAAAGTGTTGCCGAATTCCCCGTGAAGGGCTCTGGACAAACTCCTCTAGATTCCCCTTGAATGGGTTGAGGTGCCACGTTGGCTCTCTTGGTTAAATACAAGTGTTAGTCAACAAACCCAAGTAAGTATACAATATGAGCACAATGAATATATCAAGCATATAAAGATAGACAATAAAGCATGCAAGATATAAATGAGACAAAGAGAGAGAGTGTGAGTAATCGCAAACACAAGGGTATGTTTCGAGGTTCGAGCACACTTGCTCTGCATCCCGCCTTCGACACACGAAGGATTTCCACTATGCAAGATCCCAATGGATCTCTCCTCGGTGCCACAACATCTACAAGCCCTCGGACTCCCTAGTCGTACACACCGCAAGCTCACTAGCTCGCCGAGGCCGCACCTTGAAACAACCGAGTCCGCACCCGTACTCAAAACAACGCGGATACAAACGTCCGCCTCCTCAATGTAGCAAAGAAGTCTTTGGTGATCACAACACTTTGATCACCTAAAAACAATCTCACTACAACACACCTATAGGATGAATAATCAATGGATAGCACAAGTGTGGTGTGAGAAAAACAAGGATGAGAGTGGTGGAGGAAAACTCAAAGAATCACTTAAAACACTCTTGATAAAAACTCTCCTTTTAATTGGAAGTATTGGCTCTAAATTGTGGAGAAAAACTTCTGAAAAGAGTAGGAAAAACTGGCTCTAAAAACTTCTCCAAATCTTATTGAAAACAGTCCACAAACCCCAAATATATAGGCTGTCAAAAACTAGCCGTTGGGGCTTTGTCAGAACTG